>JAQBSW010001165.1:37500-146648 GCA_029291075.1 Eudiplozoon nipponicum | reverse complement strand
TCGAATAACATAACAAAACTACCGCCAGCCGCAACGCACAGACGCGTTTCGACCTTCCATGATCATCATCAGAGTACGACGGCAAACTGACTATCGAGGATCAAACCGCATTGAATATATATGGAAATCAAATTTAGATATGCGGCTCTCACCTCTAGCAGTCTCGCACACATTGAACTTGACTGGAAATGTCGGCTGCACAATTTCTATGCAGTCACGAACATTAACTGTTTGTAGCTTTCGCCACATATACATATATATGGCAATACAATTTAACAATAATTGTTTGCGCGGGTGGTGGTAACAATTCTTTAAATCAAGTTTGCGAGCTTGAAGTAAACACCAAACCCATTGTATTTAACCAGTCGTCGAACAACATAACAAAACTACCGCCAGCCGCAACGCACTGACGCGTTTCGACCTTCCTTGATCATCATAAATACAATGGGTTTGGTGTTTACTTCAAGCTCGCAAACTTGATTTAAACAACCGTGTAAACGTTGGCAATTTAATTTAAATAACCTTGTTTAAACAAAATTCTTACACTTGAAGAATTTTTAAACGTTTAAAAACTGTAAAAGCTCAGATTAATTCGCCGACATATTGCCAAAAATAAATTTCTAATTTCAATAGGCTGAACCAATTAAAACTCGAAAAATTGTCATTGACCAATGGCGTGCAACTTCACATATATATAAGCATGATGCAATTACTACGAAAGACTCTTCTGCTCTGCGCGCTACGTATGATTGGCGTAGCTTTCACTTCTCGACTGTCTACCTACGACGGCTACTGGACTTGCGTCTACCACGCTTTTTCATCTCACCGCTTAGTTGTCATTTACGCCAATCTTCTTGTTGCTGCACAACTAGTCATACGTAAACGGTCATCTATTAATCGGTTTTCTACGTGTGACAGCCACCTCGGTGCTGCCGCAGATCTTCAAGAAGACAATTCTAAACCTTTGAACAGCAACTCACATATCCGATTTCGACATCTCTAATTATTCCGATGCATCCGCATAAAAGGAGCACCAGCCAACAAACCGGGAAGCTGAGCAATTGTCTCGAAGTACTTCTAGACACTATCGCCATTACATCACATATAATCTTTCGTGGCATTTGCCAGTTAACACTTTTCTGGCACTGGTGAGGGCCACCCACTGCAACTGTTCTCATAGAATCCGTCTTTTCTTCTTGTAACAATGCACGGCACTTACTTCCAGCCGGGGCGTTTTCAAAATTAACAAAATTGTCCAATCGTGCTTAATTTAGATTTTTATGTCGAATGCGCGAAGTTTGAACTAGCCTGGCGTCGGTTACAACACCCAACGTAAGCATAGAAAAATTAGTTTTCAAGCGTAAAGCATAAGTGGAGAGTGTAAAAATAGAAGTAAATTAATGACAAAATATTGGCGAATGAAAGTAGACAATTAAACAACTCAAGCTGAAAACCAAACCCAAAAAGACTTATTGAATCTAATGCGATGGATACTACACCTTGTCTGGAGTTAACAGAAAAGATGGCGGATGGAAAATAACCACACGTGATAAACATATCAGATGAAGAAAGATTGAATTTGCTTATAGGTGAGGTCACAGTCCGGTCTGTCAATCGGATTCAACCGAATTTCTTTAATTTAAACGAAGATGCCGAACAAGATGATATACGAAAATCAGAAACAATCTGGACGTCGATATTGTAAACTGTTATAGGGTCGATAGGGAATCGGACTGTCAGCGGCCAGTTGTAATAAAACTATCTAACCGACCAAAAAACACCGATTTACGAGATTGGCAAAGAGCAGAATGAAGTACGTGCATTTAAAATGGTCTTCGTCGGCCAGGCAAAACGTTCTTATGCAGAAAGTTAGCCTCATCGAGAAGAAAGAAAATGGGGGCGTCTGCAACTCCAAAAATTGCGAATATTGGCATCAAGCAAATAACCGCACCTATGGCAAGTTGGTCAATTAATGGCTAGACAACCGGAAGTTCGCTACTTAACTTGGTCGGCACGGCGGAGATGAGCGGGAAGGGCGTACAGCCTTACGGAAGACCGACTTAGGAGCGGAATCGGCTGAATCATTGTGGAGTGTCACAAATGTAAATAAGCTGTACTGTATGTGCGCCTTGTTTTATGTAAACAAAAACTACATTTTGCGTTATTTTGTAATGTCCAATAAGTATTCTATTGTAATTTATTTGGAAACGTGGCTCCTTAATGATATTGCAGATCAGGCATTTGCAATACCAGACTTCTCAATAGCCTAGTATTTTTTGAAGTTTTTCGGAGTGCTAGTCAATAGTCTGCAATGACAGAGCGGTGAATATGTGTTAGTGGTGGTGAAGGTGGTGATGGAGTAATCATTTATCGTAAAACGATCTTACTCGACAATTCGTTACATTATAGTGAAGGTATTCACCATTTTTGTTTTGATGCCTGATCAGATTGATACGAAGCTATTAACTGCTGTCTGCGGACAACCGTATGCTTTCTCACTTGATGATAACCACTTTGCTAAGGTGAGTCACTCTACTTTAGACTGTCGTGGTAAAAATGTGGTTGTGGGTGATTTACTAGTCTACTTTACTGTGTTATTAACAATATATTCTCACACAGTAGAAGCTCCAAACCTATGGGCTAATGAGATCCTCATAGACGCCAAGTCAGATTCTCTTCCATATCTGTGAATATCATACCTACGACTCCCTGTTCTATGCTTACAGTGCACTCAAATTTAAGAATAGTCTCCATGTTAATTACGCTTAAATATATATTAAATTCATCTAGTAATAGGCGAAGGACTGTGTACGTCCTACGCAACAATGCACCCGAATATTTAGCCTTGAAAGGGATTAGAATAGAAAAAAATATCTATTAAATTAATTGTTTTTGAACGATCCCAATATGCACAAATGAAAACGGAACCCTGTTTGTTAAGGTTTTATTGTAAAAACCAGAATTTGTAAAACCGAACCGAGCAATCAAATGGAAAATGAAACTCGTTAGAGAAAATCACACCAAACAGGTACAGAATACATAAAACTCAAATTACGCACAACTCAAAAGAATATAATCTGCAAAGGATTTAAACAAAGAATGTTCTAGAACCTAAACGAATATTTTTAAATGATATTCGTTTAAACCAGCTATGGTAGCTTAAATTTATCAATAATTGTTGCTTAAATTTTGTCGGAGGAAATATCGTCCTCTACATAACCATGATTTATTGCAATTTATAAGAGAACCATCTTGAAGCTCGGAATTTTTAGAGCAGGTGTATATGGAGACACAGTTTTCAATACTTTAAGAAAATGTATCATAGACAAATTAATTTGAAGTGGATTAAACCGGGAATTATAAATTAAGAAATCACAGCTACAAGTGCCCATGTTATCGTTCTCGAAATCAACTGGAAGTATTTTGAAAGTTTATGTTGGGTCGTGGATGACCAAACTTGTATGTTATTGCATGTAAAGTTTTCATAGTAATCTTTCCATGTAAAAAAAAGAAATTTTACCAGATACAAGAACCGCTTCTTTCTCGTTTTCTTCTCAAGCATCTACAAATGAACATAATTTTATATATAAATAGGAAGTCAAAACAAGATATAAAAATGTCAACATCTATATATAAAGAGATGTTCGTTTGTACACTCTCCTTATGTCTACATTTTTCTATCTTGTTTTGACTTCCTATTTATATATAAAGAAATGTTTATTTTTGGATACTTGAGAAGAAAAAGAGAAAGAAGCGGCTCTAGTTTCTGGTAAAATCTCTGTTTATTTCTTCAATTATATATATATATATATATATATATATATATATACATATATATATATATATATATATATATATACAAAATACAACCAAAGTAGAAAATGGAAACGTGGAGATTCTGAAATAAGGGAGCAACTATTATTTAAATCAAGTTTGCGAGCATGAAGTAAACACCAATTCCATTGTATTTAACCATTCGTCAGACAACATAACAAAACTACCGCCAGTCGCACGCACTGACGCGTTTCGACCTTCCAGGATCATCATCAGAGTACGACGGAAAACTGACTAGCGAGGATGAAACCGCAATACAAATATATGGAAAGCAAAATAAAATATGCGGCTCTCACCTCTAGTAGTCTCGCATACATTGTACTTGACTGGAAATGTCGACTGCATTCAATTATTGTTTAATTGTATATATATATATATATATATTTTTTTTTTTTAAAATATATTTATATGTGTGTGTGTGTGGCAACAGCTGAAAACAATTAATGTTCTTGACTGCATAGAAATTGTGCAGCCGCAATTTCGAGTTTGTGGTTTTAAATTTTGTGGTCGTGGTACTTGTGCTGTTCGTAGTGCGTTGGTGGGGGTGGTGGAGTTTTAGAGGGCGGCGCAGGTCGTGGTGGTGGTGGCCCTTGTGGTTTTGGTGATATTTGTACTGTTATTGGTGGGTTTGGTGGTGGTGGTAGTTCTGTTATTAATGGTTGTAATATTTGTGTCGTTTTTAGTGGTAGTATTTGTGATGGTTATTCTAGAATTATTAGTATTATACGTAGTATTAGTAATAGTAGTATTAGTAGAATTTGTGGTAATAGAGGTACTAGCAGTAAAAGTAGTATAAGTAGAAGTAGTAGTAGTAGAGGTACTAGTAATAAAAGTAGGATTAGTAGAAGTAGTAGTAATAGTAGTTGTTGTAGTAGTAGTAGTAGTAGTACTAGTAGTAGTAGTAGTAGGGTACTAGAAGTAAAAGTAGTATTAGTAGAAGTAGTAGGAGAAGAAGTACTAGAAGTGAAAGTATTATCAGTAGAAGTAGTAGTTGTAGAGGTACTAGTAGTAAAAGTAGTATTAGTGGAAGTAGTAGTATTAGTAGTAACAGTAGTAGTAGTAGTAGTAGGGTACTAGAAGTAAAAGTAGTATTAGTAGAAATAGTAGCAGGAGAAGTAATAGCAGTAAAATTAGTATTGGTAGAAGTAGTAAGAGTAGAGGTACTATAAGTAAAATATTATCAGTAGAAGTAGTAGTTGTAGAGGTACTAGTAATAAAATTGAATTAGTAGTAGTAGTAGTAGTAATAGTAGTAGTAGTAGTAGTAGTAGTAGTAGTAGTAGTAGTAGTAGTAGTAGTAGTAGTAGTAGTAGTAGTAGTAGTAGTAGTAGTAGTAGTAATAATAATAATAATAATAATAATAATAATAATAATAGTAGTAGTAGTAGTAGTAGTGTGTAGTAGTAATGTAGATTAGTAGTAGTAGTGAGTAGTAGTAGTGGTGGTAGTAGTGGTGGTAGTAGTAGTAGTAGTAGTAGTAGTAGTAGTAGTAGTAGTAGTAGTAGTAGTAGTAGTAGTAGTAGAAGTAGTAGTAGTAGTAGTATTAGTAGTAGTAGTAGTTGTTGTTGTTGTTGTAGTATTACTAATTGCTGTTGTTTTAGAATATGAAGTTTTATTGTTGTAATTTATAATATCATTATTTATAATAATAAAATAGAAATCAACCATATATAACTTTTTTTATTTTGTTAAATTTTTTTACACCGCTAGTTTACCTTTTACTTTGGTTGTTATTTTTCATGTTTTGTTAACTTGCATTATTGATTTACACGTTCCGTCAATAAATCTGTTTTCTTAAATACTTTTGTTTTCGAACCCTTATTTAGTCTGCATTTATAACATTTTAATTGACGTCGTTTTTTTGTATTTTTAGTTGATGATTCCGTTGTTGATTGTGTTTTAGGTGTTGGTGTTATAAGTGTTTTCCTATACAATTTTGTACATTTTGTTATTTAAGTTTACTAAAGACTATTTGTTGCGTTTTTCATGTTTTTCGCTTTGGTAATAATGTTTTTTTTGTTGCTTTTATTGTTGATTTTAATCACTCGTATATTAATATTTGGTGTAGACTTCTCTCTACGGCTGCTTCTACAATAATGGAGGTGCCACGATTGGTGATTTTCTTGTTGTAGTTTTTGAATTTTACCTTTTTTCGTTTCTATTACTGTCTTCGTAAAAAATTCTAACGTTTTCCATTTTTCGTTCTTGATAGCTTGTTTTTTCAGGTTTGCTTGGCTGTTTGTTTCTTCTGTTGATGCTTTCGATGTTTAATGTCTGCTTTTTCTTAGATTCTGTTGTCTTTTTTGTTGCTGCAACCGTTTTTGTCTGCTATTAGGTTTTTATGGTTGAATTGTTATTTTATTGTTCTTATTTCTCTTGTTTTCGTTTTTAATAAATGATTATTTCCGTGATTCTGATTTTGTTGGTGTTGTTTTTTTAATTGTTTTTGATGATCAAATATGGATTTTATTGTCTGATGCTAATTATTTCGACAAAGGTGATTTTTGGTTATTTTATTTTTAATGTTTTGTTATACATGTTGCCAGCTAACCGCTCAGGACAATTTTTAAAGTAAGACCGAGTGATTTATAGCAAAAACTGAAGAAAAATCAATTGGCCGTCTTTATTAACAATTTTAATATTATTTGCTTAACGTGTCATTGAGCGTATGAAGTTTTAAACCAGTTAAATTACCATTCAATAATAATTTTAAGGTTTGGATAAAAGTAGGAATCATTATGATGTTGCAGCTCTAATTAGGCGTTATAAACATATAGATAGATATTTTATATTGGGAAAAGAAAACACATCTAGTAAATAATTTTATATATCCGGTTTATTTAGAGAATATTCAGAAACATCTGTCCTGGATTTTCATTTGATTAAATGAGTGGCAATTAGTCGGATTATCAATTCAACTCCTATTTCTTGATGGTTTTTTTGCGGGTTGATTATTTTGCGATTATGTGTTCGTCTAAATGTGTAGGTGTGTGTATGTGTGTTGGTGTATACGTGTGTGTGTGTGTGTGTGTGTGCCTGTCTGTGTATTAATTGTTTTTACCCGTACATCCTCTTCAGTTTCGCCTTTTTCTTCAATTACATAGTGTCCCCTCGGTGATAGCGAAACCAACAATTGGTGAAAACCAAATCCACAACACACGAGTAACCAGATCACAAATGTCACACGGGAATACAATAGACAACACAATTTAACAATAATTGATTGCGCGGGTGGTGATAACAGTTCTTTAAATCAAGTTTGCGAGCTTGAAGTAAACACCAATCACATTGTATTTAACTAGTCGTCGAACAACAACAAAACTGCTGCCAGCCGCAGCGCAATGACGCGTTTCGACCTTCCATGATCATCGTTATCAGAATACGACGGCAAACTGACTGTCGAGGATCAAAACGCCTTGAATATATATGAAAATCAAATTTAGATATGCGGCTCTCACCTCTTAAGTTCAATGTATGCGAGACTGCTAGAGATGAGAGCCGCTTATCTAAATTTGATTTTCATATATATTCAAGGCGTTTTGATCCTCGATAGTCAGTTTGCCGTCGTATTCTGATAATGATGATCATGGAAGGTCGAAACGCGTCATTGCGCTGCGGCTGGCAGCAGTTTTGTTGTGTTTTTCGACGACTGGTTAAATAAAATGTGATTGGTGTTTACTTCAAGCTCGCAAACTTGATTTAAAGAATTCAATAGGAATGACCCCTACAAGCATACAGACACGCACCCAGACACATTCCCACATGCGCCCACAAATTATCCCGCAATAAACCACCAAATAGGAATAGAAGTAAAACTGAATATCAGCTTAGTTACCATCCATGTAGTCAAATTATCACTTGGGTTGCATATAAATAAAAGAATTTAAAGTTTTGATGAATAAAATCGAAATAAATCGGCTATTATCCATTCTATGATTAAATGTGTTTTCTCTTCCTAGTAAAAATATTCAGTGTAGTATTCGGCGACAATCGAAATTATATATATATATATATATATATATATATATATATATATATATATGCTTCATGACACAATACTTTATCATGAGACTTACTCCATTTAAAGCCTACATCCTTCATCTTATATTCTACACCAGTTAATATTATTGTCTCCTCGCGTTAAATTGTATTTTGTTTACTTCAAATCAGATAGCTCCTCGCTAAACACCAATCCAATTGTATTTAACCAGTCGTCGAACAACATAACTGGCGGTAGTTTTGTTATTTTGTTCGACGACTGGTTAAATGCAATGGGATTGGTGTTTACTTCATGCTCACGAACTTGATTTAAATAATCATTCAAGGTTCTCTCTGTGTCTTTGGTTAACAATGGTCTTTTGATAATTTTTTTCAAATTTCCAATGTATCCTCAATGCGTGTACATCTTTTTAATTATTTAAATATTTGTGATTATGATAAGTTATTTAATTTTCTTTTTTATTCGTAAATAATTGTACTTTTTCGTGTATTTTCCATTCATTATTGGCTATTTTAAGACTGTTTACGTTGCGCAGTTTGGTTTACTTTTATTATTTTAATTGAAAAATGACTGTCCCATTGTCCAACGATTCCTCGTTGATTGAAATCTCATTCTGAATGTCTGATGTTTCATATTTCTGTAATGTGTTCGTGAACATAGTTAAGTTTAAGCACCTAAAATATATTCTGGCCTATTTATAGCTCTATTCTGTGTCTACCGCCCAGATGCGTAATACCAATATTAAAATTTTTATAGTTTTTCGTCTAGTGGAGGGGGGTCGAAAATTTACGGTGGTTTCAAGCGACTTTAAGGGGACAGAAATATTTTAGAGTATGAAAGTTTACGTATGCCCCGGCTTAATTACGATTAAGCTTGGAAAGGTAGTTCGTTAATTTATTTTTATTTTTCACTATTCGAAGAAGTTTTCTTAACTTACAAAGGCAAGAACTATTGAGGCGCATTGCTTCAGAGCAATGTATCTAGAAAAGATAAGTATTCCTTTAAGCAAATGCTGCAAGCAGCAAGTAACGTAAATTTGCTCAGTGAACAATAAATATTCAATTGCATGTTAGGTGTTGCGTACCTATTAACTAATAAGTTCAAATAGGACCAAAAGGATAAATCAAACTCCGAATGAATGAAATGTATATGTATACATGTGATTACACCTTTCGTACATGCTGATGCTTTTAATCTTCTGGTCTTATTTGACCTAATTTGCTATAAAGTCGGCGTCACCTAATAAACAATTGCAACACACAGTGACTATCTGCAATCGTGTCACTGTGTGACATTGCAATCGAAAACAACTATTTGATAGCACCCAGGTAAGGCCAAACACCCACTGGAAGAGATTCAACCAATAGCCGATAAGATTGGAAACAAACTGAAGAAGTAAAAACAGTTGCACAAACTTTATCCCAACCATTGTTAGCAGCGTCAGAAATTTCAAAAAAATATGAGTATTCAACACTGCGATTCGCACACCCTGTGCTGCTACACGGAGGTACAGAAAAAAATTGAGGAACAAATCGAAACGAAAGACGACGCTCTGTGTAAAAACCTTCGTAAAAGTTACAGCCAATAATGCGAGAACAAAAACCTACACAAACTTACTAATCAGACCAAACAAGAAAAAGAAGTAAAACTTAGTCAAACTTGTTGTCACGCACATAATCAGATGAAAATCCAGGATGTATTTAAGTGAAAGATTGTAATATGATGTTTAGTATTCACGAAATAAATGGCCTTTATCCACTTTGTTATTAATATGTCCTTTCTTCCTAATTAGAAATATACTGCGTAATATTGAAAGGCATGGACATTATATATATATATATATATATATATATATATATATATATATATATATATATATATATATATATATATTCTTTTGAAATGCGAGCTTTAATAAAATTCATTGTTCCCTTCCTGTGTGCAAAAACAAAAAAAACATTTTATCAGATATAAGAAAATTTTCTTTCTCATGGTCTTCTCAAATATCTACTCATGAACATATCTTTATATATAAATTGGAAAGCAAAACAAGATAGAAATATTTGAACATAGAGAGAGTGTGGAAAATAGAAACCAATCAAATTGCGTGCGTCACATCCAGTTCAAGCTCAATGCTTGTACGTGTTTCTTCTGCTTACATAAATCCGGCTGCAATTTGTTTATCCATAAGGCTTCGTATGTGGCTAGCTCCCTTTTGTTTTTGCATTTAGTAATTACTTTGAATGCTACGTCTGGAGAACATACGTGCGATGTTTCGATGATGTGTTGCGCAATAGCAGACGTGTATTCACCATTTGATTTAAAACAGGCGTTTAAGTTGAATTTGACATTCCTCATTATTCTCTATTTAGGAAAGACAGATCACTAGATAAAAGAGGTGGAGGAGTACTTATTTATAGTAAATCGATATTAAATGCAACAGTGTTACATTCTAGCGAATATAATTCTGTCATTGATTTTGTATCTATACAAATTGATAACCTGATTCTTATCGCGGTTTACAGACCGCCGTATGCTAATTTACATGATGATCAAATGTTTATCAATTCCTTTCAATCTATTTTTGACTGCCATGGTTATATTATTGTGGTAGGAGATTTTAATAAGGTGCATGACTGTGAAATAATCAATCGTTTTTCTAATCATGATCTTAAGCAGATTATAAAGGAACCAACTAGAGGTTCGGAATGCTTAGACCATGTATATTTAGAAGTTGAAGTGTTGAACTCACACAGTTATGATGTTTTAAATTACTTCAAAGAATTGGATCATAAACAAATTATTTTACAATGGAACATTTTGAGTAGCAAAACATTGACACCTAATTTTGAAAATGCTCACGTGCAATGTTCCAGAATCAACTGGAATCTTTTTAGAGAATTAAGCTTATCAATTGATTATGAAAGTTTTTTTTATCATGAACGATGACGAATTTGTTTCTTCTGTTTCACTGTTATTATCTGATATATTTAGAGCATCAACATTTACGGATGTAATACCAAAGCGAATCAATAGGACGTTATGTAAGCTAAGAATCAAACGTGATAATATAATGAAATGTAGTCTAATCAATAGTATAAAAAAATTAGGTTAGATATGATCGATAAAGAAATTAATTCATCACTGCTGATAATCCGTCAAAGATCAGAGAGAATTATTTTGGCTAAATTGAAGAGTAATCCTAGACTAGGGTTCAAACTCCTCACAGACTACGGTAAATATAAAGAAAAATTAAACCTTATATTACCTGTGGGTAAAGCTGATTATGAATTTCTTTGTGAATTGGATGAAGTATTTGGCAACTTATTATGTAATCCGCAGAAGAAAAATAATGCTATTGATCTACCGGAATCTTCGGGAAACCAGGATCTAGGACTTATTATTGACAGTGATGCATTGATAGAATTAATGTTAAAAATAAAATCAAAAAAAAGATCACCTTGGTATATCGATTGATAACCTACTTCAATTACCCTTAAATTTTATGAATGCGCTCTGCAATTTTATAAATAGAATTTTGAAGAATGGGATATTACCAATCGATATACTAACAATAGTAGCTAAACCTTTGCCTAAAGTAAGTAAGCCAACGTGTGCCAGTGATTACAGATTAATCTCTATTATTCCCTCGTTTTTGAAGATAATAGAACGATTAATACTTGATCATTTAGAACGTATGCTGCCGGCTGATTTCGATGTATGCCAACATGGCTTCACGAAAGACAGGTCGACAACTACTAATATGCTCTCTATGTGGAAACATGTAATTACATTAGATGAGAAAAAGTTAGATGCATTAATTGTATTCATAGATATCTCAAAAGCTTTTGACTCTATATCTGTTGATGCTATCTTGAATGCGATTAATTTATTGAATATTGATCCGAATATTTTTAGATTACTTAGGTACTACTTATATAATCAAAGAATGAGTATTCAAGTAAACGATTTGGTATCTAAATCGAAAAGGGTAACAAGTGGAGTTCCATAGGGATCCAGTTTGGGACCAATATTATTTAAAATTGTATTTGCATATTTGGAAACTAAGATTCCTAACGGTCGAGTTTACAAATTTGCTGATGATTTGAAAATAATCTTTCCAATTGATCCAAATAATGTTGAATTCTCCAAAAATAATGTGACACTAGATTTGTATGATTTAAGTAGATATTTGTTAACACTAGGGCTGAGAATAAACAGTAAAAAGACGAGAGCTTTAAAAATAGGTAACAGAACAGATTTAAATTACGTTTATTTTCATGATGCTGAGATTAATGATGTTTTTGAGATTAAACTTATGCAAGAAATTAAGGATTTAGGCATAACTATTCATTGTACGGCTTCTGCTGAGAGACATATTGAAAGGATAGTAGGCAGTGCCAAGAACAGATGGGCATTGATTAATAGAAATATTATATCACATGAAATAAAATTCAAAATGTTTATAATATGGATTAGACCGATACTAGAATATGCCGCCGCTACTTGGAATCCCTTAACAAAGGGTCTGTCTAATAAAATAGAAGCTGTACAAAGAAAAGTTGTGAAGCAAATTAGTCCTATCTCCTGCACTATATACGCCACTAGATTACAATTTGTATCACTGCATCCTTTATGGTTTCGGAGAATGTGCTATTGTATAAAAGTTTTCCATTTAAACCAGTGGTCTGGTGCCTATATGAATCCCATAAGAAAGAGTCATGAAATTGGAACTAGATCTGGTCATTTTGCAATATCTCCACGCAAGCTGTTCTCGTTTTCAAAAATTTACAAAATTTATAATCAATTGCCAAAGAGGCTTAGAGAAACGCCTCCAACTAAAATGTCTTTTAAATTTTTATCTACCGAACTAGAAAAAGTGTTTAATCCTGATGATATTTTTAATTTTGATTATGATAATACTTTCTCATGGTTAAATAAAAGCCAAGATTAATTGTTTCAGCAACAAATGTAATACTCGAGTTATAACTTAAATTTTCAATTTTGATTAAGAATCTATCACTGTTTACAGCTGATCTTTCAGATGCCGATAAATTGTACAGTACACTTAATTGCACATATATATGTGTTGTGATATCTTTTTATATTGTACATTTTCTAACTTTATTATTTAATGGAACATGTGTGGTTTGAATCCAAATAATGATATTCTATTCTATTCTATTCTAATGTTCTCTCATTCGAGTAATTAACCGTCTGGTCGATCGGCCTACGTAAGTTGATCGACAACTTGCGCATATATATATATATATATATATATATATATATATATATATATATATATATATATATATTAAAAGAGAAAGAACAAAAGCAGTACGAAGTTCTGCCAATATGAGCAAACCAAAATAACTACAGTTAGCGTGCGGTGAGGATATCATATAAATATATGGACTATATAAAGCTTTATATTAATTTTCTAGGTAAAAATCTAGCAGAGTACTCGAAATTCATAACATAAGAGATTTCAACGCGCATCTGTCTCGCACTTCTTACCATGCACGTAATTTGTTTGGGGCGCAGTAAAGACTTTATTGATGATTCGCCAATAATCACAAACGACGCTTGGCAGCCCCTTTGTTTATTTTTAGATTTGCATATGGACTCGTTTTTATCTGAATCCGTGTGTTGCTTTAGGACACTCGTATCACAAAAATTCACATATTTTCTCGCTCTCTCTCTTATGCACACTCTGCAGCCAAATACGTATAAATATGATGCGTTATTGAGAGATGTGACGAAATTCATTTCCTTCAACAACTGGGAAACGGGTTAGGACGTACTTCGGTCTCGAATGTAGGATCAACGAATAAATACGTCAAGCATGTACACAAGAGATTGCACCTTAATTTTATTCTGAATTTGACTCTGAAATTTAAAAAATAACGTTTTACTAGGCAAGAAATAATCTAATGCATAAACGCTTACAAGATAGTTTATGGAAAATTCAACACGTTCGCTAATAAAGGCTTAAATTTGTATATTGTGGGATTGGTGTATACCAACAGTGTTCAAGCGTAACATGAACAAAGCTATTTTGCGTCATTCGTGTAACAAATCTTCCATATAACAAACGGTTTGCTTTTTAACTTAAACTAAGTTTGCTATCACAGCATCCACTCAATGTGACTCTTTGTGCTCACGTGGAATGCCAAGCTTTATTGTAACACGTTTGCAGGTAAAACCTTTATATTTTATTAACGTTTTATCGCTCTGCACTAAATCAAATTTAACTGAGCCCTGTGACTTCTCCTTTTTGCTAATTTTCACACAAAACTTTACTCCTTTGGAATTTACTATTTATGTTAATGATTAATTATTGATACTTTGTTTGATATGCTGACGTTTAACAAAACAAGCTTAAAATGTAAATATCCATATTATACTTGTAAAAAATATCTTTTTATTTCGATTTTTCCGAACTTCTTAAGTGAAGAATGAAATTTATACGCCATAAAAAAGCAATTTATAAAAGATTAAAATTTCACCTACTTCACGGCTCTAGATTTTCGAAATATCAATGCTGAATATTGTTTCAGTATTATATTTTAGATTAATTGTTCATTACGCATTGTTCTACATTTCTAGGTCTCAATCGCAGCCCTTGTTGGATATATAAAACTAGACAGCGAGAAATAAATCATGGTGTCATATATAAGTTTTCTATGAAACTTAGTTCTTTGAAATATTAGTCGTATAAAAAACAGATTGTAGACGTTCAGTAGACTTGGTAAAAGAATTTCCTGACAATCCATCTTTTATTAGGTTGAATATTTAATTTAGCATTCACTATTTGCTATTTTTTTAATTAGCCCATAAAATTGCAATATAATTTTAGCAATTAACAAAGGAGCTCTAAAAATATTAAACAATAACAACGGAAAAGTATGTTAATTCAAATATTGCGGATTGAATATATTACGGATCAATTTCCATGTATGAATGAGAAATTTAACGTTGGTACAACTTTAATTAATTAATTTATTATTATTATTATTATTATTATTATTATTATTATTATTATTATTATTATTATTATTATTTTATTATTAGTGCTATATATTTTATTATTAACATTATTACTAATATTGTTATGAATACTATATTTATTATTCTTCTTCTTCTTCTTCTTCTTCTTCTTCTTCTTCTTCTTCTTATTATTATTATTATTATTATTATTATTATTATTATTATTATTAATATTATTTGTAGTAATAGTAGTAGTAGTAGTAGTAGTAGTAGTAGTAGTAGTAGTAGTAGTGGTAGTAGTAGTAGTAGTAGTAGTAGTAGTGGTGGTGGTGGTGGTGGTAGTAGTAGTAGTAGTAGTAATAGCAGTAGTAGTAGTAGTAGTAGTAGTAGTAGTAGTAGTAGTAGTAGTAGTAGTAGTAGTAGTAGTAGTAAAATGTATTATTATTTATATTTTTATATTGCTAGCATTAGTCATAGTTGTAGACGTAGTTGGAGTAGTAATATATTTAGTAGTATTAGTATATTTAGTAGTATTTGTATTTCTAGTAGTAGTAGTATTAGTTGTAGTAGTAGTAAAAGTAGTAGTAGTATTAGTAGTAGTAATAGTAGCAATATTATTTATTATAGTAGTATAGAATATTATAGAGTTGAATTTCCTTTTTTGTCTCAAACGACACATATTCCATCGAATACATTACAATATCAGAAAATATACAACAAATGAAAGACATCAAATCGCGTAAATATTTACTGTAATAAATAAAGTGAGACTTACTTTTCTCATTTAAATAAATAGCAATCATTCTTTTATTCGATTTATCAAAACAGCGAACACGATGAAGTAGTATTACTGTGTGCGATAAATAAAATCAAGATAGTTATTATAATTTAGACTACATACAAAAGGATCTAATGAAAAGTTTTATTTAAAGTGGATGGCAAAAATTGTCAACGCAAAATTTTGCTTATCCATAAACAAAAACTCTCGAACTTGAAACTTAACAGATCACCCTTTTTACATATATTTACATTTTCCGCACAGAGGAGTTTAAAAGACACGCTGCACTGATTACAGGAAAATTGGATGGTAAAATCTCCTATACGAATGTGTAAAGACACACTAGGGAAGCTAACTTCATACAAAGTATTTCACTATTCTAATTTAAAGCCAAATCACTATATATAAAATATATAGTGAGTATGTGAGTCATACCAGCACTATGCCATTGTGTCAGTACATGAAACCAACATTACGGTAACGAAAATGTACATATTACCAACACTTTGGTTGCCGAGTCATAACATGGTACCAACACGATGGATTTAAATGTAAGCTAATGCTCACCTAATACAAAATTGCACATATATTAGCTCCTGGCAACAAATGGTATCTAACTTTTAAAAATTTAATTGAACGATATCATGATTACTGCGAAATTTCATAACTGGTATCGATCAAGGCCAGATTTTGTGGATTTGCTAGAGTAACATTTGTTCAGTTATAGTAGTAATTCTAAATTTTGGTGAACTTAAGCCCACCTTAAAATCCACCAGATTGGCACCATGTACCGACTCGGCAACAATATCTTTGGTACCATAATTTTGGTATCGGGTACAGTCACTATAACCATGGTGTTGGTACCCTTTACAGATTCTGTATAGTGAATTGGATTTCAAGTCGCATTGTCGAAGACTTTATATGAAACTAGCTTAACTACTGCTATTTTGTTATGTTGTTCGACTGGTTAAATACAATGGGACTGGTGTTTACTCCAATCTCGCAAACTTGATTTAAAGAATTGTTACCACCACTCCGCAATAAATTATTGTTTAATTGTATTGTCAACATATATGTTTGTGTGGCGAAAGCTACAAAGAATTCATGTTCGTGACTGCAGAGAAATTGCGCAGCCGACATTTCCAGTCACGTACTATGTATGCAAGACTACTAGAGGTGAGACCTGCATATCTAATTTTGCTTTCAATAGATATGCAATGCGGTTGGATTCTCGCTAGTCTGTTTGTCGTCGTACTCTGATGATGATCATGGAAGGTCGAAACGGGTCAGTGCGTGCGGCCGGCGGTAGTTTTGCTATGTTGTTCGACGACTGGTTAAATACAATGTGATTGGTGTTTACTTCCAGCTCGCAAACTTGATATAAAGAATCGTTACCACCACCCGCTCAATCAATTAGTGTTACTGCAGTTTACACATTCGTATGGGAGATTATACCGTCCTATTTTCCCGCATTCCTTACGCAAATATATAATGGGTAAAGAGTGGAATACCGTTTCCTACTGATGAATTGCACGAAACGAATGAGCACGAGATTGTAATTTCCATTCATGCTGTCATTGTTTTACCCTTCTTATCATATTTGAACTAATTTGTTACTAGTTGCACAAAAACTAATTCATAATTGACTATATATTAGTTCTCCGCCACACGCAGTATCTGAATAATTAATGTCGTAGGAAATTTTAATCCTATCTTTAGGTACACAAAAGAGAATATAATGAAGGAAGTGCGTAAAGTCATGGTATTTCTGGACTTTATATTAAGTAGGAAAATGAAACCATTAGCTCTAAAATACAATATAAGGACCGTTTTAAAACAGTACCTTACACTAAGCACTATAATTCCTATTAAAAAATAGAATATTGGACCCTTGGAGACATGACGAGTGTACGAAACTCCATGCAATGATTGTAGTCTCATGTATGTTGATGAGACCATGCGCCTAATCAAGTTTAGAAACGGCTAACAATCAACTGCATGTAAGTATGGACATGTTGCTAAATCTGATCTTGTCCGTCATGTAGTGGAGACCGGACACAATATTAACTTGGAACGATTACAAACGCATACCAATTTGTCATCGTAAAAGCGTGACGCTATTGATTGGAGAATCTATCGAAATTAAATCTATGGATACTATTATGAATGAAAAAGCTGTTCGAAAATCGTTGGGTTCGATTTGGAATATCACATAAGCTAATGGCTGGAAAAGACGATTGCATGAATAGTAAGATTAAGAACATCGGATTGAGACTGGTTTATTAATGAGATTATTATTTAATTAATAGCCAATGAATTATAGATTATATAGTCCTTCTTAATTACACTCCTAACTGCTCGTTTAATCTAGAAGCTCTTAGAGATTTTAACACTTAATAAAGAGCTTGATATTGTTTATACCTTCTTTAAATAGTTTTTTAAATGTCCTTGTCTAACTGTCGCTTCGTTAATTTAATATCTTCGCTAAAATTTACATTTTATTGAAAAGGGTTTTTGTATTTTCCACAACCCTTACTATTGAGATAATTCCATTAATACAGCATTTGAAAAGTAAATTATAAATAATTAGTCTGACGCGTGCAAAATGTAAATTAATGTCTATTGACTGCAGTTTCATTTAGATGTTCGTACATGTGTATTTATTATATTTACCTGAATCAATTTAGTTATTTATGCACATACACATGCACATGGGTGACGTGCACCTATTTAATAATATGACTAGAATTGTTATTAAACATGTCTATCCTGAATAAAACGTGAGTGGTTTGAATTGAAATTTAATACGTACATTGGTCGTTCGGATTCCTAATTTTATCACTTACAATGGCATGTGGTTATGACGAGTGATTCAGATTTATTGATCTCCCCCCACATGAGAATGTGAGGGCACCCTCAGTTACGTCATTTCACATGGTGAGTATAAAACAAATAGTCTAACGCATGCAAATGGTAAATTATTATTCAGCCACTCTAGTCTCACTTAGTTATATGAACATAGTAGTTCTGGATGTGAACACACACACACACATGACACGGAGCTATCTAGTGAAATGTCAGTCTGACGTATAAATGATTTTTTCCGGTGGAAATATCGCAATTGCTTCATTAGTTTGTTTTGTAAAACTGAAGAAGGCGGCCGATAACGGAAGCCGAAACATATTGAAAAAAGAAAAAACCTGGAATCAGTACTGTGTTAGTCAATACGCAGATCAGTTAATTTCGATTAAATCAATATCGCAACTTCTTTATTCTTTTGAGTTTAAAATATATCTTAGTTAGAGGCATATTTCTCAACTTTTTTTATAAAAAATTGTAGATTATATAAATGTTAGAGAAAGAAAAATGTTTACTGGCAAGACTCCTCACATTTGTTGGCGAAATCGCTGATAATCCGGACCTTGTCCCTAAACACTTAAATAGTTCAGAAGGAAATTTCAATGTCACATGCGTTACGTGCCTACTAACAGCTCATACGTAGGAACCGGGACACCAAAATCATTATCTGTTCTGTAAATAATTTTTTTTTGATAATGCGATTCCTATGCCTTCTAAACTTATATTTAATATTTGCATTACCTGTAAATTGTACCAAAACCAAGTTTCTGAAAATGGGCTAAATATTACTATAATTGAGATTAACAACCAATTTTGAAGACCTACTCTAGCAAAGCATTAGAATCCATACTCGATCGGCACCAGTTTTCACGTTTGGTCGTGATCATAGCATCATTCGATAAAACACTTATACTTTGTATATTCTCTGTTTCGAAGAGCTACTTTTTATACAATTGTGTGTTAGGTTTTGCGTATCCAGTAATGTTTTAGTTCTAATGGGACCAGAATAGTACAACGAAATGTTAAAGGCATGTCTCTGTCGCCTGCTGTAAGTATATGATAAATAAAAGCTTACACATGTGATATTTTTTTTATATTGTACATTTTCCAATATTATTATCTATTTGATGGAACAAGTGTTATTTGAATCCAAATAAAGATGCTATATTCTAAAGATATTCTACTCTATCCTACAATGTACCGAGGTCACTAGTACTGGATTTTGTAAAAGTGTCTTTCTTTTTAATTTACAACTATTAGTCTGTCCTTTTGGTATAGTAGTTAAAGTAGAAGAATACCGCAAAACCTCAAGAATACCATTATTGAGGTTAATTGTTTTACAACGCAATTGAGATTGATTGCATGAAATTTACGGCGTCGAGGTTCAGGAGCTTGCGGTTCCTGGTCTTTGTTTTTTTTAATTGCACCTGTCGGAGCTGATCGGAATTACAATTAATCAATCACAGATTGCGTGGGTGGTGGTAAAAATTCTTTAAATCAAGTTTGCAAGCTCGAAGTAAACACCAATCCCATTGTATTTAACCAGACGTCGAAAAACAATGGTTAAATACAGTGGGATAAGTGTTAACTTCAAGCGCGCAAACTTGATTCCAAGAATTACAACTTCTCCAGTACAATCAATGTTGGTTTAATTGTATTTTCTTATATATACCATATATATATATATATATATATATATATATATATATATATATATATATATCATATGATGATGATGTGTAGTAGTGAGTGAGTATTATTATTGGCTTGAAAAGCTGCACAAAAACTTAATGTTCGTACAGCTGCATAGAGATTGTGAAGCCGACATTTCCATTCAAAGTACAATGTTTGCGAAGCTACATATCTTACTTTTCTTTACATATATTTGCAATGCAATTTGGCGTCTGCGCTTAAGTGACTCCACTTTTCAAGTGTCAAGGAATTCATAGGACATGCAAAATACATTGAAGTTTAAAGCATATTTGTATTAAGGATACGTTTTGATTCCACAAATCCAATATTTCGTTTTATCTGGGGTTTGAATTTAAATATAACAATCGATTCCTACTGCCTTTCAGGTCCGGTTAAAGTTTGGATTGCCCATTTCTTGTAACAGAAAAAATCAAAATAACCTTGATTTTTTAAGGACAAAATGTGTGGACTAGAATTTTTTTAAAGTAGAGATAAATATGAATTCTCATTAATATTTTTTCCCGCCAATTTAAAGTTATCCCTCTAAAATTGTTTTTATTTTTATAATTTGAGAAAATGAATACCAACAGTTGCACCTTCTATCATGTTGAATTCAGAAGTTATTTGATCCTACAAACGTTATTATCCAAAATGCATTTTAACATTGATTTTGAATAGTTTCTATTGCACAAAATAAAGAAATCAACTAATAATTAATTCTAGTCTATTCTAAAATTCAAAAATCGAAAAACTGGCAAATTAATCTGCTAATTTTTAGCTTTAATTTTTACAATCATACATTAATTAAACTATAATAGTGTGTATAAATAGGCAACATCAGTAGTCATTCTATTTGCTATTAAAGCTCTCAAAAAGCAATCAATTTGTAGAAAACAATAAAATCAGAAAGCCATTTTGTTACGTGAGCTTGTGCGAAGCTTTGATTCTTAGTGAGACAATGAGTGTGAGTACAGTAGAAATATTCAAATTTATATAGTTGAATTCTTTGATTTCACAATCAATTTTAGGTAATAAAACGAGGCAAAATCGAGCACAATCAATTTCCAAAAGGTGTTTTCTTGCAGGCGACAATTGCTTCACATTTTTCTACTGAAATTATAATTAAAGCGTTTCGAAAAATAGATATTTCTTGTCGTGAAATGTAAGCATTAGAACATTTATTCATTGGGCTTTACGTACGAAGCTATATTACTCATACGGGATCAGAAAAATATGAATAACTGAGTTTAACATACATTCACGCGTTAAAGTTAGTCCAGATTTAATCAGATAGCCAAAATAGTGAATATTTATAAAAATGAAGTTAACTAACCTTAAATAAAAATCGATCATATTATGTTTAACCAATCGCATAACATAAAATTACTTCTGTACGTCACACGCATGGACGCGTTTTGAACTTCTATAACAATGGTCAGTGCCCAAGATCTTAATTTTAATTTCCTGCATTAGTGCTTCGGGAACACCTGTGGCCCTGGAAATAGCGTATACTTTACAAAAGATGTAGGAGGTATAGTTGGAAATTATATTTTGGAATTATAATTTCGCGTGACATAAGGCTAATGTTGGCAAGAGAAAATTTGTTGACAAAAGACGAATTGAGACCATGTGAACGAGGAAGTTAATCCTTATGTCACACCTGAACCTTAATTTTAGGAGAGGGGCCATTTCGAGATGTTCTCGGTATTTCTTATAATTTGAGGAGATGCGTTTCAAAAATCGAGTCGCATTCTGCTCTAGTGTATACATAGATTCCTAAGTAAGGGGGTAAACAAATTCATAGGTTTAGAATTTGAGTGCAATAAATAGTCTTTAAATAAAATATTTTACAGAATAGGATTTTGTGTTTGAAGAAAATGAAGCGGGCCCATTAAAAAAGGTTTTCGCGTGTTTGTTAAGACGTAGACTGTAATTCCAAAATGTTTGACCTAATGTATCAACTCGACGTCTTGAAAATAGTTTCCAGCCAGCAAAAGTAGAGTGAAATCGTAACAACGTATCATAGAGCTTACGTCCAATCTCGTTAAGATGAACTTATATGAAAAAGAGCAGCTGAGTTACTGTAGATACGAGGGAGCTGGTGGTGGCTCGAACCCATAGTTTTGGTACCATGTAACTTATTGGCTACCATAATGTTGTTATCAGGTACTGACACAATAACCATAATGTTGGTTCCCTTCACAAGCTTGGTATATATTTTATACATAACGAAATGGCTTTGAGGTCGCATTGTCGACGACTTTATATGAACTTAGCTTCACCAGTGCAGGTTTACAATACCGTCATATTTTCAAACTGTCCCCATCCAAATATATAGTGTGTAAAGGGCGTAATATCGGCTCCTACTGATGAGTCACCGGTAAGCACAAAACGAAAGTGCACATAGGATTATACTTTCCATTCATGCCCACTTTGATTTATACTTCGGGTCATAATTGAACTAACTTGTTCCTAATACCAAATTGCATATATATTAGTTCTCCGCAACATACAGTATATAAAGACTGTGGTAGATCATGATTTAAGTGTTTAAAGCTTCTTGTTGTTAGAACGGAAGCAAAACGCTTAATAACGTGAAAACATTTTAAATGATGAAAAATATCACACAACAGCCTGTTTATTTCTAAAACGGCTCATAAGTTGTGATCGTCGTTGTTTAGTCTTTTGTAAGCATATAAAAATAAATCAAATTTTATTTTTGGACATTTGATGTTACCACTGGTTCTTTTAAAACAATGCTTTTTTGCTTTTTTTAAGAATATTGTAATTTTTTTAGAAATTTTCTTTGTGCATAATGTCGAAGGTTTTGACTTGTCTTTGGGGACTTTATAATTAAGTCTTCTTGTGATTTTGAGTTGCGTTGTGTAGAGGCCCTTTGGTCACTACCATAAGAGAGTCTCTGAGATGCCAGGCCCGGAAAATCCATATATGCGGAATGATCATCTGTCTTGGAACACTTAAGTTCCTCTGAACTATCTTTTAAACTACAATCCTTAAGTCCACTTGCTAACTGCTCTGTATCCTCAAGATTTAATAAACCAGCCATAATATTATTAAATTACTTGCAATTTATATATTATATTAATTAAGCTTACCAGGATACGCTGATATTCACGGTTTACAGAACAAGACGAGGGTTGACCTTAAAACAAATATCCACGTCAATTACCTGAAGCAAATTTGTTGTTCTTTTCGCTGATAATTAAAAAGAACAATCTATAAGAATATTACAATAATTTATTAGCAAAGATATCGTAGATGGAACCAAGCAGTGTTCCGATTGTACACTTCAGCAACTCAGAAAAAAAACTCTCGTTTTACCTTCGACAAGACAAGTCAAAAACTTCGACAATATGAACAAAAGAACTTCCAAAAATATTTACAATATTTTTTCAAAAAATACAATATTGTTTTACGAAACCAGCGATAACATCAAATGTCCAAAAATAAAAATTGATTTATTTTTATATGAGGGGTTAATTGGTGTCCAATAATTAAATTAACCTCCACAGTTGTACGCTTTTCTGCTTGATCCTGGTATGACATAATTAGTTTCTCGAAAATAAATTACCGCTGTTTGGCTATAATATATTATTATTATTATTATTATTATTATTATTATTATTATTATTATTATTATTATTATAAATTATTATTATTATTATTATTATTATTATTATTATTATTATTATTATTATTATTATTATTATTGATGTTAACGGTAGAATCTCAAATTCGTTTCAGGTAATTAACGTGGATATTCTGTTTTCAAGGTTTTCGCTTCTGAACGGCACTCGGTGGTAATCAGTGAGACGGTACTTCTACACTAAACAATGCTTAGTTTATACTGTAAAATGTATGTGAATAATGTTTCAGCTTTTTTTATCGAAATCGCAATCCTGATTAAAGGTTCGAATTTTTTCAGAATCTTTATTGTCCACAAACCGTACTTGCTGACAAACCTTTGCTTGTTTATGGATAAAATGTAATTTAGATTCTTCGCCCTTCAACAACACCTATACTAGCGCAAGAACCACTTGTTCTTTGTTAGGCCGAACAATGACTTAATTAGCGTACTCTATTGTACAGCAGTATTTGGCTACAAAATAATTTACTATTATTTTGGAACATCTTAGGTTCACTCAATATAATAAGATTTATCCGCGTAAATCAGAAATGGCTTTGGGATGTCTGCACCGCCTATTTAAAAAACCTTATGGCCTAGTTTCTATTGGCCTGCAGCTCTGATTTAGTTCAAATTCGACAAAATAATTTCCCCCTTTACAGGTGCATAAATACCTTTCCTCGTTCATGATTAAAATGTGAACTCTGTTTTACGTCCTTAAACTCTATCTTCTGAACGAACGCAAGAAACAATTATTTTTTGGTGGCCAAACAAAGACATAATAAACATAAATTGTTTTACAGTACTAAGTGGCCGTGAAAGGGACTATTATTATTTTGGAACGACTTAGATTCACTCTGTAGTCTGAAGTGCACCAGCATAAATACGAAATGACATTGAGATAAATTAACTTTCCTTTAAAGTATTCTTATAGCCTAGAATCTATATGCCTACCACCTTGATTTAATTCAACCCCGGAAAATTAATTTCTACCAGACAGTTGGAGACATACCTTTGCCTATTCATGATTTAAGTGTTAATTATGTTCTACGCACCTCAGCAACGTCTTTTGTACTCACTCAAGTTACAGTTATTCTTCGGTGGAGAGAACAATGACTAATCAACATACGCTGTTTTTCTCAGAAATGAAATTGATGTAATGGTTCAAATTAATTCGCCGACATTTTGTCAAAAATTAAGACAAAATATAATGCGTTGTACCAGTGAGAACGCGCGCAATTCTTTTGAGCGACTCTACACCTATATAAGCGAGATGTAATTACGGCGTATTGCATTCTGCACTTGCTGTCGTCTATTTTGCTGCACGGACTATCTACCCCGTCTGTCATGCTAGAGTTTACCACGCTGTGTCAATAATTTGGCGAGTCATCAGTCACACGATTCTTCTAGTTCCTGTGCGCCCAATCACATGTAATCAATCATCTATTAATCTGATTTCTACGTGTGCCAGCCATCCAGGTATTTACGCAGAAATTCACGAAGATTAGTCTAGACCTTTGAACAGCAATTAACATATATAGCTTCGTTACCACAAAATTTTCACGGACATCTTGTCAAAATATCACCAGCCAACGAACAGGGCACAAAGTGCTAGTGTTTCGATGGACATGATAAGGACTACCAACAATAATTGCTTTCGTCGAATCTCTTATATCTCTATTTTGTCCTTTTATGGACGTCGCACGTCACCCTAGCCGGGCGTTATATACTTGTAACGAATCAGATCAATTCGGCGACGTACTGCCTAAACGAATTTCGGATTTCATGTACGTGGTATCAATTAAAACAAACAATTTTGAGGTTAACCAACGGTGCGCGAACTTAAGCTTGCACAAATATATAAGCACGTTTCATTTACCATGCATCCGAAGCTTGACATTTCCGTCCTGTGCACTAAGGGTGATTGCTTCAGTTCTCTCTAATAGTCTGTTTGCCTAAACGGACTTCTGGACTTGAGTTTATCACGCTGTGTCACATAGTCACTTGGATTACAGTCATCCCAATCTTATTGTTGCTGCACAACTAGTCATACGTGATCTGTTATTAATTAATCGGACTTCTACCTGTGCCAGCCACCATGGCGTTACCGGTGATCTTCAACAAAATAATTCTCAGCCTGCACACAGCAATTTAACTTTCTTGTTTCGACAACTCAACTTATCCCGATGCATTCAGACGAAGAATCACAGCCAATAAATCAGAGCCGGCCTCAAGTGTCTAGGAGTTCTTTTACAGGAAACGCAATACCGGCCCTAATAAAGGCCGCTCAACGTAACTGTCTCTTATTATTTATGGCTTATAACTACTTTGTAACGTCGCACGGAATTAACATGCATTCGGGGCGTTTACACACCCGGTAAACGCCCCAGCCTCAAGTAAATGCCGTACGACGTTACAAAGTCAGTTAGGAGCCAAGGATGGCTGAGTTTGTACTGTTGGGGGCCCTTATTAGGACGGATATTGCGTTCTCCGGCAAATGCCGAGAAAGTCAGTTAGTGTAGCAGTGTCTAGAAATTCTCCTAGACACTTGAGACCAGCTCTGGTTGACTTGGGTTGTTGTTCCTTCTGTTGTGGCGTTGACATCCGTGGCGAGTGAGTAGCTGAGTAATCTCGTTGAAGATCTGCAGTAACTGGCACACTGAAGGGATCAAATGTAGATGTTGCTCCGTCTCACTAGTTGTGCAGCAACAAGATTGGCGTGACTGAAATTGCCAATGTGTGTGAAGCAAGTCCAAAAATCAGCGTAGGTGACGATAGCAGACAGCACGCACACGTAACGCACAGCAGAAGGCAAACGCGACAACTGACTAGCATGGTAAATTCACCGTGCTTAAATAGCCTTGAAAACGAAAGCTCGCACGCCATTGGTTAACGGCAAATTTCGCTTGTTTCTCATTGGTGCCGCGTAAATTGAATTTGAATTTCATTTACGCAATAT
Source organism: Eudiplozoon nipponicum (assembly GCA_029291075.1). Taxonomy (NCBI): domain Eukaryota; kingdom Metazoa; phylum Platyhelminthes; class Monogenea; order Mazocraeidea; family Diplozoidae; genus Eudiplozoon; species Eudiplozoon nipponicum. The sequence continues at coordinate 119,891 of JAQBSW010001165.1, read as the reverse complement.
GTCGGCGAATTGTTTTGAGTCGTTACATCACTTTCCTCTCTGAAAAAAAGAAAAAAACATTCCTCTCGGCGAGGCTTGATAAGAAATGCATGGCAGAGTTCGAACCAAGTTAAGCAACTGGTTATTATTCTGCCCATAGCTATAAAAAATGTACCGTAAATGCTGGGCTGAAGTATGCTTGTTGGTTGCTTCAACAATGATATGATGCCAAATAACCACTAGGAATTTCTACACAAATTGTTAGCTGTAGTGGCCGGTCATACCGCGTGAGGCAAAATAGAGCAGTGTAAGGTTTTGGAGCCGCAGCGTGAGGATTTCAAGGTAGATTGCCATTGAAGTTGCCAGGTTTAAGTTAAAACCTGGGCAGGCTGGATCGCCGTCAATGTGTTTGAATACGACCAAAGGAGCTAGTGTGTGCTCGACATTGTGGTCATGATATTTGTAGAGTGGTCACTGTGCAACTGATGAAATTGAGATATGCATTGAAAGTGGCCTGAAGCTGATAACTACTTAGTGTTGCTATACAAGGGCTTTAGCTCTATATAGCTGGTCATACCACAATAGGCAGTGTGAGCTTAGGTGTGAGCTATACGTTACAATGCACAAATATATACATGAAAATCAAAAGGTAACTTCATAAAAATATGGTCTCGAACATTGTCTCAATGATGGAATAATACCAAAGAACTGTTCACAAATGCTACACAATTGTTAGCTAAGAACAACTGATTATACCACGTGAGACAAGTGAGTGTGAGAAAAATAAAATGAATCATGTAGATTCATATGTCACGTTGCGTGACATAGGGCGCAAGTGGTGCGCGTTTAGTTAAAAATGTGATACGTAGAATAACGAAAAATTAATGTTATAAAAATATCAGTTACGTTACGTTAGAAGGCCGTACTTTCTGCGCATCAACGGCATCAAGGGCGCCACAAGGAAACAATCACTTAAAATCTGACAGTCCTATTGACTCTTTTCGTCCACGACGAATATGTCACATTGACAAACAAACCGACAACGTGAGTTGCAATCACCAGTCTACTTGTTTGCATGACCCATCCAAACAGCTCAACGAACTTCAGCATTTTCTTGATTTCATAACTGGCGAAGAATTCATCGTAGACACAGGTGCAGCAGTCTCAGTTCTCAAGTGTGATTCAATGGCCGAAATGTCGCTCGCAACAGCTACAGAGGAGCCCATACCTAATTATGGCTGCCGGTATCGCATACTTAACATAGGTTTACGACGTGAATTTACTCACAACTTCATCGTCGCCAAGGTCTGACACAATATGATAGGTCTTGATTTCCTTTTGAAATTTCGGCTCATTGTTGATCTTGCCAATCAAAAGATCATCGACCCCTCCACTGGACTTGAGCAAAGTTTTTGGACACTTGCCTCCGAGCGTTTGGAGTTACAGGTCATTCAGCCAACCCCAGTGCATCATTCAGCAGAGATATCAGCAGCTCTTCGAGAACACAAGTCGCTTTTCGATCTCAGCAAGTCAGAGCTACGAGTCTCCAACACGATGCACCATATCGTCACAGAAGGACAACCTATTGCACTCAAGAAGCGACCACTGGCCCCTGCTAAACTGAAAGCTGCCCAAGAGGAATTTTCAAGGCTGTTGGAAGAGGGAATCATCAGACCATCGAAAAGTTCATGGGCGTCACCACTGCACTTAGTCTCCAAATCAAACGGATCGTACAGAGCCTGCGGAGATTACCGCAAGTTAAATTCAGTGACAAAATCTGATGCATATCCTATTCCCAATATTAACACCTTACTTGAAAAACTCAACGGCAGCAATTTCTTCTCAGTGATTGACCTCAGACAAGCCTACCATCACATCCCGGTAGCGCCAGAAGATATTGAAAAGACTGCGGTCATCACTCCATTTGGCCTTTTCGAATATCTTTACATGCCTTTTGGACTTAAGTGTGCTACACAGACATTTCAAAGATTCATGGACAACATACTTCGCGACGACGCCGCTTACTGTATGTCATATCTCGATGACATAATGGTATTCAGTCCAGACTTAGAATCTCATGCCAAGCATCTACGAAATGTCCTCTCACGCTTATCCAACCACGGACTCAAGATCAACTGTGACAAGACGCAGATTGCAAATACATCCGTGGACTTCCTAGGGCATCGTATCACGCCACAAGGTATTCAACCTTTGCCGTCAAAGGCGAATTCAATCAGGAATATCAAGTCACCAAAGACTGTTAGCGAGTTGCAGAAAATTCTGGGAGTACTAAACTACTATCGCAAGTTCCTTCCCGGCCTTTCAAGACAACTTTATCCGTTGTGTAGGCACCTGCGGAATCGAAAAGGACTTAGCAAGAATTCCATCATTACTTGGTCATCTGAAGACGAGGAATTACTTCGACTCGCCATCAATTCGTTAGCAAATGCCACAATGCTAACGCATCCAGATTTTCAACGACCATTTCTACTCACGACAGATGCTTCTGAATTCGCTATTGGAGCCACTTTGGAACAAGAGATCGACGGAGTTCGGAAGCCTATCAGTTTCTACTCGCGTACTCTCCAACCAGTAGAAACGAGATACGACACTTTCGGTCGAGAACTTCTCGCCATCCACGACGCAGTGCGCCATTTTATCAGCATCATTGGCAGCAGCAGATTTGTTGTTTTCACAGATCATGCACCATTAGTTAGCGCACTTCGAAAAGCGACTTCAACTATCGCCAAGTACCCTGCCAGAGTGGAAAGACAGCTTTCGCGTCTAAGCGAATGGCAATTTGACATCTTTCATGTCAAGGGCGAACAAAACTTCATTGCAGACGCCCTTTCCAGGCCAATTGTCTCGCTACAACCACCTTCGCCGTCGCCATTCACTGTCAACTCCGTGACACTCAGTGAACCTGCACTAACGCCATCCCTCCTGCGAACGGAACAGCGCGGTGACATTCACATTCAAAGATCAGTAGCCCGTCACCCAACCAAGTTCATATGCCGTCTCTGGGAAGGCTTACCAATTGTTTACTTCACGGGTACGCAGCCCAACAAGCCAGTTCTGCCGACCAGCCTTCAGAGAAAAGTTTTCGATTCAATTCACTCAATTTCTCACCCAGGAAGCCAAGCGACTGTCCGACTTCTTACAGATCGTTTCTGGGGTCACAGACTTAGGCAGAATGTTAAACGATGGGTCTCCGAGTGTGCTATTTGTCAGAAAAACAAGATCACACGACACACTCGTTCTAAGTTGCAACATTTTCGATCTACTTCTCGCCTAGCCATCGTCCACATCGACATAGTTCATCTGACAAAGGTTCAAGGTTTCGAGCTACCTTCTAACTATGATTGATAGATTTACACGATGGCCTGCGGCATTACCTCTTGGCACCATTTCTGCAGACGAAGTAACTAACGGTTTTATCTCTGCATGGATATCCAATTATGGTGTTCCCAATGAGGTCATCACGGACAGAGGCACTTGCTTCTCATCTGATCGTTTCAAAACCACCTTGCGGTACATGGGATGCATCTTACGCCAGACGACTGCCTACCATCCCCAAGCTAATGGCATGGTAGAGAGAATGCATAGGGAACTCAAAGCTGCTTTAGCATCCTCGTCCATTAATGGCAACTGGGTCGATGCACTACCTTTAGTTCTGCTCGCCATGCGTTCCCGTACTCGTGAATCCATTAAAACGTCTGCGTCACAACTCTTGTATGGCATGGATCTACGCCTGTCTAGACAGCTCCTACGTCTACTATCTGCACAAGATGACCCACACGGCGAATCTACCCGATTCCGAATTCATTTCGATAATATGTCTTAACAGAGGCCGAGACATACGCCTCGTCCAGTTTTCGTTCATCTGCAGCTCCACAGCTGCAAGAGAGTACTCGTTCGCAACAAAACTGCTGTTGCACTACTACAACCAAGGCATCACGGTCCTTACCCGATTTTGCTCAGACAACACAAATACTTCATTTTCATGCAAGGCTTGACACCAACATCAGTAAGCATAGACACGTTGAAATCGTTTATCGAACCGCCTGATTCTGAGAGCATTCAACCTTCTACACACGTCTCAGACTCCATCTGCCTAAAATCTCAACCTGCTTTGCATAACGCGTAACTGATATATTTTAACATTAATTTTTGTTATTGTATGTATCACATTTCTAACTTTACGCGCACCACTTGAGCCCTATGTCACGCAACGTGACCTATGAATCCCCATGATTCATTTTATTTTTCTCACACTCACTTGTCTCACGTGGTATAACCAGTTGTTCTTAGCTAACAATTGTGTAGCATTTTAGAACAGTTCTTTGGTATTATTCCCTCTCTGAGGCAATTTTGTGTACATATTTTTTATGAGGTTACCTTTTGGTTTTCATGTATATACTTTTGCATTGTAACGTATAGCTCACGCCTGAGCTCACACTGCCTATTGTAGTATGACCAGCTACTTAGAGCTAACGCCTTTGTATATCAACACTAGATAGTTATCAGCTTCATATCATGGTTCAGGGCACTTTCAATGCATATCTCAACTTCATCAGTTGCACAGTGACCACTCTACAAATATAATGACTAAAACGTCGAGCACACACTAACTCCTTTGGTCGTATTCAAATATATTGACGGCGATCCAGCCTGCCCTGGTTTTAACTTAAACTTGGCAACTTCAATGGCAATCTACCTTGAAATCCTCACGCTGCGGCCCCCAAACCTTACACTGCTTTATTTTGCCTCACGTGGTTTCACCGGCTACTACAGCTAACAATTTGTGTAGAAATTCCTAGTGGTTATTTGGCTTCCTATCATTGTTGAAGCAACCAACAAGCATACTTCAGCTCAGCATTTACGGTACACTTTTTATAGCTATGGGCAGAGTAATATCCAATTGCTTAACTTGGTTCGAACCCTGCCATGCATTTCTTATCAAGTCTCGCCGAGAGAAATGTTATTTTTCTTTTATTTCAGAGAGGAAAGTTATGTAACGACTCAAAACAACTCGCCGACCTATTGTGTAAATGAAATTCAATTCAATTTACGCGGCACCAACGAGAAACAAGCGAAATTTGATGTTAATCAATGGCGTGCCAGCTTTCGTTTTCAAGGCTATTTAAGGAAGGTGAATTCTCCATGCAAGTCGGTTGTCGCGTTTGCCTTCTGCTGTGAGTTACGTGTACGTGTTGTCTGCTATCTACACCAACACTCTCTCTATAGATAGAATGTTGGAGAGCTGTCTGGCGAACAATTTTAGTGACGAAGAAAGATTGATTTTAAAAACAACCTTAGCCTCATTATCAAAATCATTGGTTTTATAACGACGTTTCCGCAATTCCTTTAAAATCTCAATGTGGCCGATGTTTGCCTTGTCTAACTACGCATATTTATTTATTATCTGCTCGGTTTCTGTGGGACTCAGCAAAGATTCTGTGTTATTTTATAGGACCAAAATGGGATTGGTTAGTTTCCTAATAGTCTCAAAAATCGGATTAATCCGTCGCGGCAGTTCGGAAGGTAGTTTAGCAAAAACCTTTGACAGATTTTGATGACAGTCATAATCTGGAAACGGGGAGAAAGCGGAGTCTACGCGCATAAATAATATTTCGCTATCTCCATCCCAAACAAGAATATCAATATCTAAAATTGGACCTGACATTCTAACATACTTACGGGATCTTAAAAGCATAAATTTATAAGCAAGAGGAAAGTGTATAAAAAGACTTTAAACTAAACGCCTACCCACAAAAGGCTTCCACATTTGTAACAGAATCTTCCGTATTTGCATTTGGAGTGATGAGCACAGAACATAGACGAAATTAGTTCTTTCACGAAATCACAAGTCACAGTTCTACACTTTCGTACTGTCAATGTTCTTTCAGAAACTCAAAAAATTATTCTGGATACACATTCCAGTTTGGCACCCGAGATCACGAAGATGTGCATTTTGTACGTCGAAAAAAAAATTGAATAGAACACCTTCCTTAAAAAAAATTCCCAACAAATATTGCCCTCAAGACCTAGACTTTAGAAAGATTAACGACCAAATTAAAACGTGGTATATGAAAATGTCAATTTACTGTATTCCCTAAAATATGAAAAAGAAACACAGTCGATTCTATTTTTATCAAAAGTTTTGTCATTTGCTAATAAGTAAAGAAAAAATACAGTTCTCAGTATCCTGGCTCGGTCACCAATTGTATTAAAGCCCCAGCTCCAAGTAAATGCCGTACGACGCTTAAAAGTCAGTTTGGAGCCAAGGATGGCTGAGTTAGTACTGTTGGGGGGCCCAATTAAGGTGAGTATTGCGTTCTACGGCAAATGCTGAGAAAGTTAGTTAGTGTAGCAATGTCTAGGAAAATCCTAGACACTTGAGACCAGCTCTAGTTGACTTGGGTTGTTGTTCCATCTGTTGTGGCTTTGACATCCGTGGCAAGAAAGTAACTGAGTAATCTCGTTGAAGTTCTGCAGTAACAGGCACACTGAAGGGATCAAATGTAGATGTTACTTCGTCTCACTAGTTGTGCAGCAACAAGATTGGCGTGACTGAATTTGCCAATGTTTTTGAAGCATTTACAAAAATTAGCGTAGGTGACGATAGCAGAAAGCACGCACACGTAACGCACAACAAAAGGCAAACGCGACACTTGACTAGCATGGTAAATTCAGCGTACTTAAATAGCCTTGAAAACGAAAGCTCGCAAGCCATTGTTTAATGGCAATATTTGCTTGTTTCTCATTGGTCCCACGTAATTTGAAATGAATTTTTTTACGCAATATTTCGGAGAATTGTTTTGAGTCGTTACAACCCTGTAACGATACGAGGAATTGCCGAAATATTGCGAAAATTTATTCAATTCGATTTACGCTGCACCAATGAGAAAAAAGCGAAACTTGCCGTTAACCAATAATGTGCAAGTAGCCATATATGGATATTACATGGTCATTTAAGCACGGTGAATTTACCATGCAATACAGTTGTCGCTTTTGCCTTCTGCTGTGCGTGTCTCCGACCTGCTGTCTCCCACCTTTCACATACGCTGATTTTTTGCCTTGCTTTACCAACATTGGCAACATCAGTAACGCCAATATTGTTAGCTGTACAACTAGAGAGACGAGCCAATTACTGCAGAACTTCAACGAAGTTACTCAGCGAGATACCAAGGCCACAACAGAAGGAACCACAGCCCAAGTCAACTGGAGCTGGTCTCAAGAGTCTAAGAGTACTTCTGGATAACATCACACTTACGGACCATCTCTGCATTGTCTGAGAATGCCAATCCGGCCCTGTTGAAGGCCCCAACAGTACTACCTCTTTATTTTATGGCACACTAACTGATTTTATAACGCTGTACGGCATTAACTTGAAGCTGGGACGTTTACAGCCCCAGTCACTTCTAAAATTATTTTTAAATTGCGAGTTGTTTAAAGGTTAAGCTTAATTTATGTTTGCGTATATATAATAATGATAAAAAATGATTTAAAACAGTTTACTCTATAGAACATAATTTATGATTTATTTTTTATTTCATTATTTGTTCTATGTTCTTTTATTTTCTTATTAAATAAGTAATTAATATTTGTATTTTTATATACTCTAATCGATTTATTTTAATTTATTAGTTTATAAAAGGTATTTTTTAAGGTAAGAAAAATTTGCTTACGAACATATACGTGGAAGCTTCTGGTTTATTCTTTTAATCTAAATTTTTATGTACAAATGCATTTTTTAAATTAATGTGGAAAATCCTTTTCCCTTAAAACAGCTTGTACGGATGCTCATCTCACTTAAAAGATTTGTCACTTAAATACCAAGTTCGCATATTGAAGTTTCGTAGTATATTCCCAAAGACTGAAGTGATTAAGTTTACCATTGAACACTGAATCTCTATCCTTATCCCCCTCATTTAAGGTAGTAAAATTAAATTTAGTGGAAATCGTTTATATTAAAATTAGTTGGTCTGAAAGCTCACTGACTCACTGAATCCCGTAGTATATCTAGACGAAGTTTTAATCCCTGAATCATAGGATCGTAATTGAAATAATTTAAGTACGAACTTGGATTCTTTTCCTTATACTAGAAGTTTTTATGCTCGTTTTATCCATCAGAGATATTCATTGATGTGGTCAGTGTAGGATCAATATAGCAGTTAAGTCAACTCTTCCGTGCATCCATCAGAGCAAAGTGAAACCGAAACTCCACACTTGCAGCTAATTAACAATGTGAAAAGCTTTACCGTTTTTTATGTAAAACAGGTTTTTTAATATTATATCCTTTATCTACACACAAACTTGATCCTAGAAAGTGTAGGAAATTTCACACTAATTAGAAGGGTATTAGAAGTCTAATAATCCTTAACTATTCTTAAGTCTACTTGCTATTGTTAATTTAGTCTACATCTGTGGAGGAAGATATTTCCTCCGACAAAATTAAAGTGACAATAATTGATAAATTTAAACCACCTTGGCTTATTGAAACGAATTTTATTTAAAAAGAATTTATTCGTTTATTTTCTAGAACATTCTTTGTTTAAACACTTGACAGTATATATACTTTGACTTGTGCGCAGTTTCAGTTTCGGTTATCCGTACGTGACTGAAATGACTTTCCTCGGCGAGCTGCATTAAATTCATTTCCTCCATTTTAAGTTTACTCAATCTTCACAATATACTCCTGCTAACACATTGTCTTTTTAATCGTACATATTGGGGACGTTCTAGAACAGGTATTTAAAAATTCTGTTTTTCACGTCTTATTTCTTTCCAGGTTATTTGTTCGGGTGTTTTGCGACATAAGAGGTCTCACATTCCGATTGCCTAACACAAAGTTATCAAATTAATAATTAATTACGATCAGCATGGAAGCTAATCTTAAGTTTGAGGACACTAACAAGTTAGCTCAAGATATGGCAGGTATGAATTTGATAGATGTGAATGAGAGTAGTAGCTTGTCAGATTCAATTATACAATTAAGGACTGAGGAAGACCTGACATCTATGGGGTTCTCAGACAACAATAGATTAGGAGACTCTACAAAATGTGGCGACCACGCCAGGATTCGAAGTTGAGAAATGTCTTGACGTATACTAGCATCTTCTCTACATAATTAACGCAGTTTCTCGTATCGTCAGGTTGGTTTCGGTATCTGCCCTAACTAGCTGCACCATGACAGAATTTGCCGTTACAGCATGTACTTGTGGTTCCTGCTGTTTATATACTCCGTCTGGCCCTCTGAGTTTAGTTGTTGTCTGAGAGCCCCATAGATGCCAGGTCTTCCTCAGTCCTTAATTGTATAATTGAATCTGACAAGCTAGTACTCTCATTCACATCTATCAAATTCATACCTGCCATATCTTAGGATAACTTGTTAGTGTCCTTAGACTTAAGGTTAGCTTCCATGCTGATCGTACTTAATGTTAAGCAATTGGAATGTGAGACCTCGTATGTCGCAAAACATCCGAACAAATAACCTGGAAAGAAATAAGACGTGAAAAACAGAAATGTTAAATTACCTGTTCTAGAACGTCCCCAATATGTACGATTAAAAAGACAATGTGTTAGCAGGAGTATATTGTGAAGATTGAGTAAACTTAAAATGGAGTAAATGAAATAAATGCAGCTCGCCGAGGAAAGTCATCTCAGTCACGTACGGATAACCGAAACTGAAACTGCGCACAAGTCAAAGTATATATACTGTCAAGTATTTAAACAAAGAATGTTCTAGCAAATAAACGAATAATTTCTTTTTAAATAAAATTCGTTTCAATCAGCCAAGGTGGTTTAAATTCATCAATTATTGTCACTTTAATTTTGTCGGAGGAGATATCTTCCTCCACACATCACTATATTTATTTAAAGCTATCTCAAGAAGTCAGAACACCAAAACGTTTGGTACACAAACGTATATATTGAATAGGATTTATTTTATTATTCATTAAACGTCCTTATTAGCAACATTACCTAATGAAACTGATGAATAAAATTGCCTTAATGATTATGACACAGAAAATATGCATGCATCATATGAGACGGTATATAAAACAGAAATACATTATAAATTTGTTACCAGAAATGAGCATTATTCTTAACAAAACGACTACGATTAAATTGTAATAATGCATTAAAATATAGATCTATGAATGTAGAAATAAAATGCTAATGTTCTGAATCACAGTAACAAACACAGCAAACGGGCAGATGGAGTCGGAAACCGGAAGAAAGAGTTGCCTAAAATATTAGGCTTTATTCATCATATAATGCAGATATAGATGCTAAAAGACAAAGCAAAACATGTTAGTATACGAACGGTGTGAATATAAATGTGTGTACAAATAAACAATCATATCATTCTCCTCCACTGCGATTTGTAGCGTAGCGTCAGAGTCGGAACAAGAATGTTATAGTAACAATTCAAAAAGGATTGAGAAAACATAGTATTTAAACATTTCAACTTCGTAAGTTATAAGGATGAACACGTTGTTGCTGATTGATAAGGTTTTTGAGATTCTCTGATAGGTGACGAGCATTTGAGTTATCGGTATCGTCATTATAGGACGTTTGTTCATCAGCAACAACCGGTTCATTTTCACGGAGTCCCATATTAGTTCCAGCTTCATTCATCAGTGCGTCGGAGCCTTTCGGGGCTAATTGACGGATAGATACTGTATCTTCTCTTCCATCAGGAAAACGAACATGCGCATAGTTAGGATTGCAATGAATTAGTTCAACTTCTTCCACAGAGGGGTCATATTTAGAAACTCTAGCATTCATCTTGAGTAAAACTTTGCCAGGAACAGTAGGCCAGGTTGGGAGTGTGTTACCAAAAGTCGACCTTCTATTGTGTCGAAAAAGACGCTCGTGAGGAGTTTCGTTGGTAGATGTGCACAATAATGAACGGATTGAATGTAATGCGTCCAGCAGCACGCATTCCCAGTTTTCAACTGAAAGCCTTTTTGATCTGAGAGCGAGAAGGATCGATTTCCATAAGGTACCATTCATTCTTTCTACCTGTCCATTTCCTTTGGGATTATAAGGAGTCGTTCTACTCGAAGCTATACCTTTTTCCCGAAGAAAATTTTGTACCTCGGTCGACATGAAGGAAGAACCTCTGTCTGAGTGAATGTACGAAGGCATCCCAAACATTGCGAATATTTGACACAGGTGAAGTATGACGGTGTGACTGCTAAGGTCAGGACAAGCAAATGCAAAGGGAAATCGAGAATATTCATCGATGACCGTCAGTAGATAACGATTACGAGTTGATGAAGGAAGAGGTCCTTTAAAATCGATAGATAACCGCTCAAACGGTTGGGTAGCTTTGATTAATTGGCCTTGAATTGCCGAAGGAAATCTGGACTTGATTTCAGAGCACACTTCACAACTCAAGGTCATTTTTCGAATTTCATCAATAGAATATGGTAAATTACGAGATTTCACAGAGTGGAGCATACGAGAAATTCCAGGATAACAAAGAGAATCATGTATTTGTTTTAAATCCAGTCCAGTTAGAAGTGCACCACAACAGGATCGACTTAGTGCATCTGCTGCTTTGTTATCTTTTCCGGGTCTATAGACAACATCGAAGGTGTATGGTGATAATTCCATTTTCCAGCGCAAAATTTTATCGTTCTTCACTCTTCCCCGATTTTGATTGCCAAAAATAAAGGAAACAGATCTTTGATCAGTGACAAGTTTGAAAGGATTACCCAAAAGCAAATGCCTCCATTTTCGAATAGCTTCAACCACGGCATAGGCTTCTTTTTCAACAGCTGAGTGATGTTTTTCAGACGGCGTCAACGTCCGAGAGAAAAACGCCACGGGTCTTCCATCTTGGTTCAAAGTGGCAGCAATAGCTACGTCCGAAGCATCGGGTTCGACGACAAACGGAATATCCCAACGAATAGAAGCTAGAGTTGCTACGGCTAATTCTTTTTTAAAATCATCTAAATTTTGTTTCACAGAGACGGGCAAAGGAAAAGTTCGATTATGAACGAGTGAGTGAATTTTATCGGAGAAGTTGTAGATCCACGGCGAATAATAAGCGAAAAATCCCACAATTCTTTGTTGCGATTGCACATTCGACGGTGGTGGGAGATCTTGTAAAAGCTTTAATCGGTCAGGATCAGGTTTAATTTTTCCATTCGATATTCGAAAACCAAGGAGAGTAATTTCTTTAGCTGCGAAAATTCTCTTTGATTCATTTAAGGTCAATCCATATTTTTTAGCGGAATTAAGAAATTTGTTGAGATTTGTTTCGTGTTCAAGCGTATCTCTCCCGCAAACTGTCACATTGTCCACATAGACAAATGTATCTGTGAGATGTTCCTGTGCGATTATATGATCCATAGTTCTTTGGAAACATGAGACACCATTCGTCACTCCGAAGGGAATGCGACGGAATTGAAACAAGCGTCCACACGCTTCGAAAGCAGTAAATACCTTTTCATGTTCTTTGATAGGTATTTGGTGGTAAGCGCTTTTGAGATCCAAAGTGCTGAATATATGATATTTTGAAATGGTTTCAGCCATTTGGTCTATTTTCGGCAAAAGATAGGCGTCTAAGAGTGTGAATTTGTTGACCGTTTGGCTGTAGTCCACAACCATACGTTTCTTGTGATTCTCATTCGATACCACGAGAACTTGTGCTCTCCATGGGGATGTTGAAGGTACGATAATGCCATCAAAAACTAATCTGTTTATTTCATCCCGGATAAATATTTCATCCATTCGATTATACCTTCTTGATTTCGTAGCAGTAGGCCTCCAGTTAGCAGTTAAATGGTGGGAAAGAGGCGGGACGTAACAGATGCAGGTTTCAGTAAACAGACGGTGAATGACGATTTATGACCACCAAAAGAGATATTTACACTTTTATGCAATCCAAGGAAGTCATGACCGAGGAGTACGTCAGTACAAAGATCAGAAAGTATAGATAGCTTGATATTTTTATAAACACATGATTTGTATTGAATCGACACAAAACAATGGCCTTTGGTATGACTCGATAATGAGCTAGACGCCATGGTTATTGTTTCTCGTGAGGAGTGAATTTTCCAATTATTTTTCAAAACGAAGGCTTCTGAAACATAACTACAGGAACTGCCTGTATCAACGAGAGCATGACAATTTATGTTATTGACTTCTAGATTTATTACACATTTGGTGAGACAATCAGGAGCAGCAGCTAATACAGTTGCAGATATGGTAGGATGAAGCGTCGAAACCACTGGGCGGTGATTCTTAGAGCGGCATACCTTTTGAAAATGTCCTTTGTTTCCACAACTTTTACAGAAAGCGTTTCTGGCCGGACATTTCCATCTTAAATGATAATCGTACCCACAAAAGTCACATTTTTGTTTAACAGCAGCAACAAGATTATCTGTAGATTTATCGGAGGTTGATGAAGGACTGAGTGGCTGAACCGTTGCAGTGTGTGCAGAATTCAAACAGTTTTGATATGATAATGATTGCTTTTCCGCCATTTCGAGACCACGTGCTTGATCAAAAGCCGCTTGAAAATTAAGTGAGTTGTGTTCTAAGAGACGTTGTCTGATTGAATTGGACTGGATTCCATTAATGAAGGCATCGCGCAGAGCATCGTCTCGATTTTCCTCGGCCGTAGTTGGTTTGAAATTGCATTCCCTAGCTATCGATTTCAGAATCTGAACAAATTGATCCAATGTTTGTCCATTTTCTTGTTTAGTAGTCGCGAGTATATGATGAACAAAGACTTCATTTTTCGGTCTAACATAGAGATTAATTAGAGTTTTGATAGCATTATCATACGTATCACAGTCAACGATGTGTTCATATACGTTAGGAGAGACGTAGGAAATAAGAGTGTCTAATTTATCCGGATTCATGGATTCGACTGATTTCAGGAGACCACAGAATGTACGATACCAATGATTCCATTGTTTTGCTGCATCTGGTGCACTAGGTTCAACATCAAATCTTTCTGGTCTGAGAAGGCGTTCCATGATTGGGTTATATGATGAATAAATTGTTCTGAATCACAGAAACAAGCACAGCAAACGGGCAGAATGATTAGACAAGTCAGAAGAAGGAGTTGCCTAAAATATTAGGCTTTATTCATCATATAATGCAGATATAGATGCTAAAAGACAAAGCAAAACATGTTAGTATACGAACGGTGTGAATATAAATGTGTGTACAAATAAACAATCATATCAGCTAATTAGATGGATCTATATAAATGTGAATTGCTTCAACACCTGCCGCTAGAATTGACGTCGTTCATGTCATTTTCAAATTGAACTCGTCGATTGTTCTTGTTTCTTGAGTATAATCTGAAGTAGTTTCTGTCATGTTACTTTGCTTTTGATGTTATGACGTACTAACTTGCTAGTTGACATGATGATGACAAGTATTCTTGATCGTTGTTACTTCCTTTTATATTATGGATCCGAATACGGAATTCAAATGCAGGTTTCAATAGATCAATGACTTCAGTTGTAGAAACAAGGTGGGCAGATTTTGACATGGCAGAAACAATTAAAGTCACTTACAACCAAATTGGGTAGTATAGGACCCACTCGTCTGCCGGGATGAGGTCCTCGTGCGCATTACAGTTCTTGGCTAGAAACCCTTAGCGATATGGCATCGGATCGAGCTCAGTGGCGATCTTGTTGCAGATGTCTAGTAGAATCATCTTCGTAACTTTCTTTTCTTACTAGGGCAAAGTTAGCTGCGAGATTTGGTTTGTTTATGACGTGATACAGTGAAATCCGCAAGGAAGCTGTATTGCTGATGTCGCCTTGCCCGAATGCTAACTTGGCCATAATGGTGTTGTGGAGAGGTTTAGTTTGCCTCATTTCTGTGAATTATCCTGATAAATTTACTCATAGTAGCAAGGTTTTCCTTCTCTCTCTACCCCTCTCCCTCTCTCGTAAATCTCAATAATAATTTGTCTAAATTCACTTATATACTTTTTTTCACTCCTTATGGTTATATGGCAGTGAAACATTAATTACTTGACTTTTGTGTGGCTGGACATGATGATGATGATGAATACAAAAATATGGGAATGCCATAACAAGTGCCGGATTCTTTATATAACTTTAGTTTAATGATACAATAAGATAACAATCATTGACGGAGTAAAATATGGAGGATGATGATCATAAAGTAGATCAATAAATCACAAATGTATGCGCTCACAAAAATTAATCTTAAGTTTTTACTGTAGCTAAGTTTAGGCTTTGAATCATTCAGTATTTTTTCTTACCTTTCGTAAGTGCCGTGTTATACATCGAGCTAAGTGATGATTCCATTCCTGTTACATGCATCATGCCAGCTATTAACTTAATTTAAATAGCTTTCTTATTGATCTCTTTCGACCGACAACCATTATAGTTATTTAAACGATGATTAATTGCGTGGGCGGAAGTAACAATTAATTTTGTCAAGGCTGCGAGCTTGACATAAACTCTAATCTCATTATGTATACAATTGTTAGTATAGACTAAGAATTGTGTAATTTAGGAAGGGCAATTCATCTAATAGAACGGTTTCATATTTATTAGGAACTCGTCATGTTCTGTCCAGACTTTTTGTCGTAGTCAGTATTCTAATCTGAACACATCTGCTTCGATGTCTGACTTTAACCACTACGCCATCTTGCTGTACACTACATACAATCTTCAGTTATATGTTATCTTATGTTTTTAGTTAGTTTTTCCTTCAGATGAAGCACATGTGCATCTTTTTAGACATTAAATTCCAACTTAGAACTCCCGATATGTCATTATAGAATCATCATCATGTCCAGCCATCCCGGCAGACGAGTGGGTCCTATACTACCCAATTTGCATGTAAGTGACTTTAATTGTTTCTACCATGTAAAAATCTGCCCACCTTGTTTCTTACGCCAATTTGGTGCTGGATGAGAGAACAGAGCTCTATTGGGCAATCGAAATGAGGGCATACGCAAAACGTGACGGAGCCAACGAAGTTGATGGAGCCTTATTTGTTTTTCTAACGACGAGCACTTATTGTCAGATTCAAAAATACGTCTACGGATGTCAACGTTAGTTATTCGTTGTTGGTAACCAACATGTGCTATACTTCTCAAACAACGATGATCGAATGCCTGTAAGCGTCTCAGATCATCAACTCTAAGAGGCCAAGTTTCACTAGCGTATAGTAAGACTGCGCGTATAGATGCATTATAAACACGACCTTTAAGGCAAAGTGAAATATTGGCGTTTCTCCATAAATGACGAAGGTTCGAGAAAGCTACTCTGGCTTTCGCGATACGTATTCTCACCTCGTCGGACATATTGCCTACGTTGTTGATATAGCTCACATTCATCTCACCAGAAATATTCCCTGAGTTACTTTACTTTACTGCGGCTGACTCTTTTTAGAGGATAAGCCGGCTCCATTGATATCTCGAATTAAGCCTCTCCATGCCGGGCGGTTGGCAGCCATTTCGGCACATAAAGAGGGCCAATGACGCTCCCAGTGACGCGGACCATAAACATTGCGTAAACCTAGGAGTTCCATGTCCGATTTGATTGTTGCAAGCCACGTCTTCAGTTGCCCACCTCGGCGGCGGCGCCAGTTTGCACATTGACCTGGGTTCATCACCTGCCGTACCAGTTCGTCTTCGGGTTTGCGTAGTACGTGCCCGAACCATTAAAGTCGACGATGTTGGATCCAGACGGATAGTTGCATGATGTCCCCACATTTGTGACGAACAGATGCGTTCGACACCCGGTCCACCCATTTTGTCTTTGTGATGTACCTAAGGCACCAATGGTCGAATACTTCAAGCTTTTTGGAATCCTCAGAACGTAATGGCCAAGTCTCACAGCCATACAGTAGCACAGGGCGAACAGTAACCTGGTAGACTCGGATTTTCGTTTTGAGACTGATTTCACTTCTTCTCCAAAGTGAGTTCTTCAATTGTAAGAAAGCAAGTTTGGCACGGTCGATGCGTGTTCGGACTTCATTCTTTGCTTGACCAGTTGTAAGTATTTTTGAGCCAAGGTACGTAAAATCGTCGACTGTTTCGATTGGGCTGTCGTACACCGTGAGCTGCTCATCAGATGAAGATACACCGATGGCGAAGGCTTTCGTTTTGTCGGCATTGATTTCCAGACCAACGGCTGATGAAAACTGGGCCACTTGATCCAAAACGGTTTGCATGCTCCCAAAGCTGTCAGCAAGAAGAACAACATCGTCTGCGTAATCAACATCCGTTAGCCATAGGTTATTTGATACTTGAACGCCTCGGAACCCAGTTAGCGCGTTGCTCAGAATCCAGTCAACCGCATAATTGAACAATATGGGTGACAAGGGACATCCTTGTCGAACCCCCTTATGCAGACTGAATTCATCCGATTCTTCTCCGTAAACACGTACTCTGGCTTTGGTGGCTGCATTGTAGGCCTTGATCAGATTGACGAGTTTTATGGGCATTCGGTCGAGCAGCATGATGTTCCATAGGGAGTCGCGATCAACAGAGTCAAAAGCAGCTCGGAAATCAATAAAACAAGCGACGGTTGGTTGTTGAAATTCGTTGCGATGTTCCAAAACTCGCTGTAATGTAAAGATCTGATCAACACAGCCTTTGCCTGGGCGGAACCCCCCCTGATTGGGACGGGTACGGGCATGCCGCTCATTACAGAAGCGGTTCAATAGAATCGACGCCAACAGCTTGGATGCGGTGTTGAGAAGACTGATACCACGGTAGTTTTCGCACCTTGATCTATCACCCTTTTCGGGAAACGGTAGCAGGATTGACATTCCGAAGTCTGACGGGCATGCTTCCTGTTCCCAGATAGAAGAGCACAGTCGATGGATTGATGGCAGTAGTGTGCCTATACAGGCCTTGTAGATCTCCGCAGGTATTCCATCTTCACCGGGGGTTTCTTGTTCTTCATGCGCTGGATGGTCGTAGCGATCTCAGCCTCAGTTGGGGAAGAGCAGTCCACGTCGTAGCTGGGTGTAGATGTTGTAGGTGGTTGCGGTGGGGAGCGGCCACTGTATGGTCGGTTCAATAACTGCGAAAAATGTTCAACCCATCTTGCGATTTTGCCATTGACTTCCGAAATCAAGACTCCTGTTGCGCTGCGTAGAATTGTCTCTGCATTGCGCTTACCAGATGCTTTACGTAAAAGACGGAAGAGACCCCGAAGTCACCGACGTTTGCAGCCGATTCCATGGCGGAAGCCATTTCATCCCAGTACTGCTTACGGTCAGCCCGAGCAGACCTCGTGGTTTCACGTCTCAGGTGGCGATAATTAGGCGCGTTATTCATCCGGGCATCTCTTGCTTTTTGTGACGCCCGTATCGTGCGTTCAGAGATCCAGTCTTTATGGTGACTTTTGATGGTTCCGAGCGTTTCTAGCGCAGCTTGCTGAGTAGAGAGTTTCAAGTTATTCCATTGATGCTCCACATTGGTTTTATCTACAGCATGAGTTCCATCGTCAGCGGAAGTCAACTTTGCATTGATTGAGGCAGATAGTGCTGTACAACGGGATGGGTCCGTTAGGGTTGCAACATTCAAGCGTCTCGTAGGTTGACGGCGCCGTCGGGACTTGAGATGAAGCCTCAATTTGGCACGTACTAGAGTGTGGTCGGACCCTCCTCGGTTGCCAGTTTCAGCTCCTCGGTATGACCTGCAATCTTCGACAGAAGACATCCAACGCGACCGTACCAGAATGTAGTCGATCTGATTGGCTGTGTGACCATCGTTTGAATACCAGGTGAGCAAATGCTTCCGAGGGTGTTGGAAACGCGTATTGGTAACGCACATATGGTTGACATCTGCAAAGCTGATAAGTCGTGCTCCGTTCTCGCAGCGTTCACCTAGACCAAACTTTCCCAGTATGTGTCTGGTGGATGAGTCAGAAGGTCCTGTTCGTGCGTTCCAGTCACCAGCGACAAACAGTATGTCGCCTCTGGAAATTCCGTTGATAGTCTCTTGGAGTTGGTCGTAGAACTCATCTTTCACATCTGAATCAGCTGCGAGGGTTGGTGCGTAGACGGCTACCACTGTGATGTTGAAAGGTTTCCCTCTCAGTCGTACCGTTGCGACCCTGAGTTATAGATGCAGCTACCAATATATGTAAACCTGGCAACAAGGTCCAGATCTTCCCCTTCCAGATGCAGAACTGAAGTGAGAGATGTGTTATTCTGTGAGGTATCTTACATTTAGATGGTGCTATTTTCATGTGGAATGATAGCACGACGACTGATGATCTTTTCGAGATGAATTGGCCAGAATCTTTGTTGACAAATAATAATACCATTTTATCTGCATAGCCAAGATGTGGTATGACGTGATACTGTGAAAACCGATCGGAAGCTGTATTAATTTAAATCAAGTTTGCGATCTTGGTGTAAGCATCAATCTAGTTATGTACATACATTTGTCAGTAAGTACTAAGAATTGTATAATGTAGAAAAGGAAATTTACCCAATAACCAGTTTCGTCCTTATCTGGATCTCTTCACGTACTGTTCAGATTTTGCCGCGGACAAGGCTTCGACCTGAGAACTTCTGCTTCAGAAATTATTGCTATAACCACTGAGCCACTTTTCCGCCGATGTCTACATGCTTTAAACTTTCTTGGCCATAATGGTGTTGTGTAGTGGTCTAGGAGATCTTATATCTGTATTATTTAGGTAAATATGTTCATATTAACTAGATGCTCCATCTCATACGTCACTCTCTTTTAGTAACTTTATTTCGTCTACATTAATATGGTTGTTATTTCTATTACTTAACCGTTTTAATTTTATTTATTTATTTTTATATTTAATTGTATTTTTACTCGTTATATGGCAGTGTAGCATCAGTTAATAACGGTTTGTGTATTGATGTCAATGATGATTATAGTAATGATTCATAGACAAGATCGACTCATCTCAGGCCGTGAGAACTTGGAAACCTGTACCCTTAACATATGCAGTAGTGTACTTCATAATATTACAATATTAAACAAAAGTGGAAGAAGTGGACATCCTTGACGGACACCATTGGTAATGTTAAACTTGAACAATAATTCTTTGTAGACCAAATGTGTTTGTGTAGAGGGCGTGGTAAATATTTACAAATTTAGTAATTTTACCTGTTTTTGACAGGATATCAAATGAAACAATGTGGTCCACTGAGAAATGTGCAGAATTAAAGTCTAAAAAGAAAGCTTTATTTGGTCGCCTGTGTATGTCGCTTTTAGAATACTTGCCTTAAAGAGAGAATATTATCTATGCCCCTCGTCTTGGCTGGAATCCGCATTGGTTTACTTTGGTTTGTGATTCTCATTAAACGCAGAGATGGCATAATATTATCAAAGCAGTAACTTGTATACGACTTTAATCAAGCTTTTATCACAGAGATTACAGTATGTATTACGATTTCCATTTTTGAAGGTGGGATGTTGTTTGACTCACTGGAAGCAACCAATGTGGTATCCTTATTCCATATAGTACGAAAATGGTGTTCTTCTCTAGTATGTGATTCACACGAAGTGCTAACACGGCGTAAGATAGACGAAGCAAATAACCTAGATACTACTGGAGTCAAGCTTATACCACAATGGTTTGAAGGTAGGAATGATGGTCGATTCATTCCATTTAATAAGAAATATATAAGTCAACGCTCCAAAAACTATATTGTCACGATCCTTAAATAAACTCAGAAGCAAATCATTGGGGCCTGCAAATATTCGAAACTATTGACATAAGCATACTTTCGGAGATCGGAACTAATGCGGGTGTCTAAGAAAATTTAACTTTTAAGCGTTCAGCCAACCTATCAAGATTACTAGGTTTATATGTTGTTACTATCATTTATAGTTTCGCGGACCTGTTGCACAGATAAGTTAGAACAGATGGCGCCTTTACCTGTTCCAAATGCTTTTTACATCTCTTCACCCTTTCTAGTCCAATAGAATGCGAAATCGACATTTACACTGCGCTTAAGTTCGCGTACTACAACTCTACGAGTTTACCTGTTTCTTGTGTTGCGTTACGAGTTGTTTGCATCCGCTGTTTACCTGATTTTTCCATAACGAGCATCGATTTAATAAAACAAATTTACAAATATTAGTTAATTTATGTTCACTTCGGCTCGAAGTCTGCTTTTATCATTGGGCGCTTCTGCGAGGAATTTCTGTTGCAATAATGTCTGCCTTAGATAAGACTCTTTGTTCATTATTTGTCTTAATGGTGGCTATTACTTACTTTACTTTACTTTACTGCGGCTGACTCCTTTTGGAGGATAAGCCGGGTCCACATTTCATGGAGTTTCTTGGGAATTTGGTACAAGTGGTGTCCCCTCACCACTCGGCATTTTGATCGAGGACGCACCCTTAGCCTTTGCACATCCAAGCGCAGTCTGCAAGGCAGCAGTAAGTTGCATGGTTGCCTGTAGCTGTTGAGAGCTCATTCGCCATTCGGAAGTACGGGGTACTGTTCAGGAGTCCATGTAATCCTGTGGCTGTTGAACCCTTTTGTGGCGGGGCTCATGTGGTATTTTATAGGAGATCCGATTGCCGGTCGGAAATCCACCACGCCCTGGTGACACCACCGCCATAGCCCCGTTAGCCCATGTACGATCGGCCATCGAGACATGGTTGACACCGTCGTACCACGTTGAGGAGGGGATGGACTTTACGACGGTATGGTGGCTATTGTCACATCTTCCCCCTCAGGAATCCGCTTTGGTACTCTCTTAAACGATCAAGTGCAACAGCTCGTGGTCCATCTGACATGCTAACAAAACTGTATTGTGCTCTGAGTCCACTCTCTCCACGCGATACGGCCCATCATTGACAGCCTGCAGTGCCATGGGCTCGACCTTTGCGACCATGACATAGTCGCCGACCTTTAGGCGAGTGTGTGTCGGTGCCTTGAATAGCCTTGTCGCTGTGTGGCGCCAACATATTCAGTTAAATTGACTAACCAAGTTACATTAGTTAGTATATAACTGAAAATTGTGTGTAGTGTAGTGTGCGGCAGGATAGCTCAGTGGTTAGAGCACCAGATTCCGAAGCAGACGTGCCCAGGTTCGTATCCTGTCCGCGGCAAATTCTGGCCAGTACTTGATGAGTTCCCAATAAGGACGAAACCGGTCTACTGGATGAATTGCCTTTTCTACACTATACAATTCTTAGTTTATACTGACATATGTAAGTAATTAATAGGTCAGGTGTTTATATCAAGACCGCAACCTTGATTATAATAATTGTTATCACCACCCGCGCAACCAATGTTCGTTTAATTATATAAATGTTCATTTCAATACCATTTCCCCATGTAATGTGGTGTCTGTTCAGTAATGACAGATTGGGCATGGTTAGTTGGAACTTTGGGTCTAAATGGATGCCATATGAGCTCCACCTAAAGGAAAAATTGACTAACCAAGTTACATTAGTTAGTATATAACTGAAAATTGTGTGTAGTGTAGTGTGCGGCAGGATAGCTCAGTGGTTAGAGCACCAGATTCCGAAGCAGACGTGCCCAGGTTCGTATCCTGTCCGCGGCAAATTCTGGCCAGTACTTGATGAGTTCCCAATAAGGACGAAACGTTCGCTGCAATCAGGCAGTTGGAATATAATGTTATATTGGTTTCGAAGATTTTTCCATCACCCAGGCAGACAACTGGTCTCAGTAATGACAGATTGGGCATGGTTAGTTGGAACTTTGGGTCTAAATGGATGCCATATGAGCTCCAGCTAAAGGAAAATTGACTAACCAAGTTACATTAGTTAGTATACAACTGAAAATTGTGTGTAGTGTATTGTGCGGCAGGATAGCTCAGTGGTTAGAGCACCAGATTCCGAAGCAGACGTGCCCAGGTTCGTATCCTGTCCGCGGCAAATTCTGGCCAGTACTTGATGAGTTCCCAATAAGGACGAAACCGGTCTACTGGATGAATTGCCTTTTCTACACTATACAATTCTTAGTTTATACTGACATATGTAAGTAATTAATGGGTCAGGTGTTTATATCAAGACCGCAACCTTGATTATAATAATTGTTATCACCACCCGCGCAACCAATGTTCGTTTAATTATATAAATGTTCATTTCAATACCACTTCCCCATGTAATGTGGTGTCTGTTCAGTAATGACAGATTGGGCCTGGTTAGTTGGAACTTTGGGTCTAAATGGATGCCATATGAGCTCCACCTAAAGGAAAATTAGACTAACCAAGATACATTAGCTAGTATAGAACTGAAAATTGTGTGTAGTGTGCGGTAGGGTGGCTCCACAAGTGATTAGAGCACTCAGATTCCGAAGCAAGACGTGCCCAGGTTCGTATCCTGTCCGCGGCAAATTCTGGCCAGTACTTGATGAGGTTCCCATCAAGGACAGAAACCGGTCTACTGGATGAATTGCTTTTCTACCATATGCTAATTCTTAGTTTATACGACAGATTATAACACTTAATGAGTCACGTTGTTTATATCAAGATCGCAGCCTATGATTATAATAATTGTCATTATCACCACCCGCGCAACCAATGTTCGTTTTAATTATATAAATGTTCATTTCAATACCACTTCCCCATGTAATGTGGTGTCTGTTCAGTAATGACAGATTGGGCATGGTTAGTTGGAACTTTGGGTCTAAATGGATGCCATATGAGCTCCATCCAAGGAAAATTAGACATAACCAAGATACATTAGCTAGTATATAACTGAAAAATTTTGTGTAGTGTAGTGTGCGGCAGGATGGCTCAGTGGTTAGATCGCACCTAGGGTTCCGAAGCAGACGTGCAGGTTCGTATCCTGTCCGCGTGCAAATTCTAGCCAGTACTTGATGAGTTCCCAATAAAAGGACGAAACCGGTCTACTGGATGAATTGCCTTTTCTACACTACTACTAATTCTTAGTTTATACTGACTATATGTAAGTAATTAATGGGTCAGGTGTTTATATCGAGACCGCAACCTTGATTATAATAATTGTTATCACCACCCGCGCAACCAATGTTCGTTTAATTATATAAATGTTCATTTCAATACCACTTCCCATGTAATGTGGTGTCTGTTCAGTAATGACAGATTGGGCCTGGTTAGATTGGAACTTTGGGTCTAAATGGATGCCATATGAGCTCCACACTAAAGGAAAATTAGACTAACCAAAGGGCTTACATTAAGCTAGTATAGAACTGAAAATTATTGTGTAGTGTGCGGTAGAGTGGTTCAGTGATTGGAGCACCAGATTCCCGAAGCTGACGTGCCCGAGGTTCGTATCCTGTCCGCGGCAAATTCTGGCCAGTACTTGATGAGTTCCCAATAAGGACGAAACCGGTCTACTGGATGAATTGCCTTTTCTACATTATGCAATTCTTAGTTTATACTGACATATGTAAGTAATTAATGGGATCAGGTGTTTATATCAAGACCGCAACCTGTGATTATAATAATTGTTATCACCATTTTCCCGCGCAACCAATGTTCGTTTAATTATATAAATGTTCATTTCAATACCACTTCCCCATGTAATGTGGTGTCTGTTCAGTAATGACAGATTTGGCATGGTTAGTTGGAACTTTGGATCTAAATGGATGCCATATGAGCTCCACTTAATAGAAAAAAAAGACTAACCGTGTAGCATTCTTTGGTATATAACTGAAAATTGTGTGTAGTGTGCGGCAGGGTGGTTCAGTGATTAGAGCACCAGATTCCGAAGCTGACGTGCGCAGGTTCGAGCCTTGTTCGCGGCAATTTCTTGCCAGTACATGATTAGTTCCGAACAAGAATGAAATCGGTCTACTGGATGAATTGCCTTTTCTACACTTTAAAATTCTTAGTTTATACCAAAAATGTATGTACTTAATAGATCAGGTGTTTATATAACGATGAGAACCTCGATTAAATGTAATTGTTATCACCGCCCGCGTAGGCAATTTTCGTTTAATTGCATTCTATGATGCTTTTGTTTATTAATTATTCTTGCAGGTAATTATGTATATAATGATTAGAAAACGGTTATTTTGCGTCAATTAATATTTGTTGGCTAACGTATTAATATCGGCTACGCCTAGCGTATTCATCATAATTATCATCATCACAGACAACAATATATAAGCCGTTAGTGACTGATGCTTCACTGCATGAAAATATTATAGTTATATGTGAGTTGTAAAAGATTATTGGGCCTCCCGTTCCAAGTTAGGAGGATTTGTATTCGAAGATTTACTTATCTCAGGTATTCTTCACATAGGGCTAATGACCTCTATCTGTTCAGGTGCCAATGGCCAAAGTTTACTTAGGCAGCCGAAACCTGTCCTTTGCGTTTGGCACGCTTGCTATTATTCCGTCTTTATCCACTTAATAATAAGTTTTAATGCGTAGTTAAATTGAAGTTGAGGCTTCGCGTGAAACGGGCTGATGTCTGTAACCCATTGGGCACGGCAATCTTCATACAACCATTCCAGGGTAGACTAGCTAGTGCCCGTTTATCGTTAAGCCGGGAATTCCTAAGGCTACGGACAATACACATTCATAAATGAAGGTCTAGATCGCCAAAGCGATCGATTCCAGAGCGGGATATAAGTCACGCTTAATCGGGCATCAACTGAATCCTGTATGCGGCTAGGCTCTCACAGATTTTCGCCTATCCGGGTGTCTTTTAATTATTAGAGTATGATGCGACATGATCGAGTGACTGATAGTTCGTATAAAAGTAAACGTCCAACAGATGGCTTGCTCCCTTCTGCAGTTCTAGCCATACACCGGAGTTCTCTGGCTGGCTGATGACCGGATATCAAAGAGCGGCTTGTAAGTTTGCTCATGATCATTGTCTCCTGACGCTCAGCTGTCAGGGGCATAGAACAAGCCGAACGAGCGCGTCGATCAAATACTTTAAACGAACATTTGTTGCGCGGGTGGTGATAACAATTATTATAATCAAGGTTGCGGTCTTGATATAAACACCTGACCCATTAATTACTTACATATGTCAGTATAAACTAAGAATTGTATAGTGTAGAAAAGGCAATTCATCCAGTAGACCGGTTTCGTCCTTATTGGGAACTCATCATGTACTGGCCAGAATTTGCCGCGAACAGGACTCGAACCTGGCACGTCTGCTTCGGAATCTGGTGCTCTAACCACTGAGTCATCCTGATAAAAATTATTATAATCAAGGTTGCGGTCTTGATATAAACCCCTGACCCTTTAATTACTTACATATGTCAATATAAACTAAGAATTGTATAGTGTAGAAAAGGCAATTCATCCAGTAGACCGGTTTCGTCCTTATTGGGAACTCATCATGTACTGGCCAGAATTTGCCGCGGACAGGACTCGAACCTGGGCACGTCTGCTTCGGAACCTGGTGCTCTAACCACTGAGCCATCCTGTCGCACACTACATTGCACACAATTTTCAGTTCTATACTAGCTAATGTATCTTGGTTAGTCTAATTTTCCTTTAGGTGGAGCTCATATGGCATCCATTTAGACCCAAAGTTCCATCTAACCATCCCCAAACTGTCCTTACTGAACAGACACCACATTACATGGGGAAGTGGTATAGAAATGAACATTTATATAGTTAAACGAACATTGGTTGCGCGGGTGGTAATAACAATTATTATAATCGAGGTTGCGGTCTTAATATAAACAGCTGACCCTTTAATTACTTACATATGTCAGTATAAACTAAGAATTGTATAGTGTAGAAAAGGCAATTCATCCAGTAGCTCTTTTTCGTCCGTTCTGGGAACTCATCTCGTACTGGCCAGAATTTGCAGCGGACAAAGCTCGAATCTGGGCACGGCTGCTTTGGAATCTGGTGCTCTAACCACTGAGCCATCCTGATAAAAATTATTATAATCAAGGTTGCGGTCTTGATATAAACACCTGACCCTTTAATTACTTACATATGTCAGTATAAACTAAGGATTGTATAGTGTAGACAAAGCAATTCATCCAGTTGCTCTTTTTCGTTCTATTATTCCACATTCTTCTACCGAATATATAGTGGTTAAAGGGCGTAATACCGGCTCCTACTGATGAGTCGCCAGTAAGCACGAAACGAATGTGCATGAGATTATACTTTCCGTTCATGCTGCCTTTGGTTTATCCTTCTGGTCACAACTGAACTAATTTGTTACTAGGTTCGCAAAACCTAATACTACTTTACTTACTTTACTGCGGCTGACTCCTTTTGGAGGATAAGCCGGCTCCAGTGACATTTCATGGAGTTTCTTGGGAATTTGGTACAAGTGGTGTCCCCTCACCACTCGGCTTTTTGATCGAGGACGCACCTCTAGCCTTTGCACATCCAAGCGCAGTCTGCAAGGCAGCAGTAAGTTGCATGGTTGCCGGTGGCTGTTGAGAGCTCATTCGCCATTCGGAAGTACGGGGTACTGTCCAGCAGTCCATGTAATCCTGTGGCTGTTGAACCCTTTTGTGGCGGGGAACACACACCTAATACATACTTGCATAACTAGGAACTCATCACGTACTGGCCAGAATTTGCTGCGGTCAAAGCTCGAACCTGGGCACGTCTTCTTCGGAATCTGGTGCTCTAACCACTGAGCCATCTTGATAACAATTATTATAATCAAGGTTGCGGTCTTGATAAAAACACCTGACCCATTAATTTATTACATATGTCAGTATATACTAAGAATTGTATAGTGTAGAAAAGGCAATTAATCCAGTAGACCGGTTTCGTACTTATTGGGAACTCATCATGTACTCGTCAGAATTTGCCGCTGACAGGACTCGAACCTGGGCACGTCTGCTTCGGAATCTGGTGCTCTAACCACTGAACCATCCTAATAATTATTATAATCAAGGTTGCGGTCTTGATATAAAACCTGACCCATTAATTAATTACATATGTCAGTATAAACTAAGAATTGCATAGTGTAGAAAAGGCAATTCATCCAGTAGACCGGTTTCGTCCTTATTGATAACTCATCATGTACTGGCCAGAATTTGCCGCGGACAGGATTCGAAACTGGACACGTCTGCTTCGGAATCTTGTGTTTATATCAAGACCGCAAACTTGATTATAGTAATTGTTGTCACCACCCGCGCAACCAATGTTCGTTTAATTATATAAATGTTCATTTCAATACCACTTTCCCATGTAGTGTGGTGTCTGTTCAGTAATGACAGATTGTGCATGGTTAGTTGGAACTTTGGGTCTAAATGGATGCCATATGGGCTCCACCTAAAGGAAAAATAGACTAACCAAGTTACAATAGTTAGTATATAACTGAAAATTTTATGCAGTGTAGTGTGCGGCAGGATGGCTCAGTGGTTAGAGTACGATATTTCGAAGCAGACGTGCCCAGGTTCGAGTCCTGTCCGCGGAAAATTCTGGCCAGTACATGATGAGTTCCCAATAAGGACGAAACCGGTGTACTGGATGAATTGTTTTTTGTGCGACAGAATGGCTCAGTGGTTAGAGCACCAGATTCCGAAGCAGACCTGCCCAAGTTCGAGTCCTGTCCGCGACAAATTTTGGCCAGTACATGATGAGTTCAATATAAGGACGAAACCGGTCTACTGGATGAATTGCCTTTTGTACGGCAGGATGGCTCAGTGGTTAGAGCACCAGATTCCGAAGCAGAATTGCCCAGGTTCGAGTACTATCCTCGGCAAATTCTGGCCAGTACATGATGACTTCCCAATATGGACGAAACCGGTCTACTGGATGAATTGCCTTTTCTACAATGTACAATTCTTAGTTTATACTGACATATGTAAGTAATTAATGGGTCAGGTGTTTATATGAAGACCACAACCTTAATTATAATAATTGATCAAATACGTTGTCCAGGCGCGGGCTTCTTTGGCGTGTCAGCTCTCGATTGTCTGCAGTATAAATAAGTACTCAGAGTGTGCACACTTTTCGAAAGGCGGCAGTTGGAAGCGGTAAGTAATAATTGAAATTCTGCTTAACATCTCTCGTAAATTGTATGCTAATTGTTCTGTTTGTTTTACCTCACGTTTTTCACTCATACGCTAATAAAGGCTTCAGACAATTGCTGCTAAGTTTTCCCGGTTGTCACACGCAGAATGGCTTTGTCGCGAACAAGGGTGCGGGCTTTAGCCTGGTTGGACATGGCGATGAGTGTACGTGCCTATTCAGACAATTCTGCGCACAACTCTGACATATTAAGACAAATAGATTACGATTTGCGTCAAAAAATGTACTGCTCTGCTGATTCAACATTCCGCACACGTTTTGCTGAGTCTTCTCGCACTGTAAGTTCACTGTTGGAATTTGCTGCTTCGAATTTTCACCATAATCAGCGTTTAACGATGGGGTGTGTCGACTAATTGAATTTAGCATTTAGTTATGCGGACTCGGTTTTTCTGCAAACCTACTTAAATGTCCTTTCTAAATTACGTTTGCCAGCTTGAAGTAAACACCAATCCAGTTGTATTTAACCAGTCGTCGAAAAACATATCAAAACTACCGCCAGTCGCACGCACTAATGCGTTTCGACTGGCGGTAGTTTTGCAATGTTGTTCGACGACTGGTTAAATACAATTGGATTGGTGTTAACTTCAAGCTGGCAAACTTGATTTTTTTGTAACTCAACATTAACGGCTGTTTCTCTTTGATTGCTGGTAAAGGCAAGTGTGTTACCCTAAATAACACTCGTAGTTTGGCTGCATTAAATGTGCGTGTTAATGCTGCTTCAACTTTCTTTTGTGCCATTCGGGAAACTGCATCCCCCTTAAATGGGATGTTTAGGTAGACTGTTTTCTTTTCTGGCCCATAATACGTCTGTTTCTGGTTAACTCCCCTTTTAATAATTGATTCAATTAATTGTCTGGGATAGCCATTAGACATTAAATCGTTAATTGCTTTATTATATTCATTTTCTTTAGAATCTTGACTAACCAACCTGTCAATTCTTGAAAAGCAACCATGAACTGTTGATAATTTATATTGAAATGACACAAAACTGCTGTAATGCAAATACTGTGCAGACCATGTTGGTTTATGGTTAAATTGTTCTGTTTAATTTACCATTAGTTTCTTTCTTTAATAGTACATCTAGGAAAGGCAGACAGTCATCTTTCTCGTGCTCTGACGTGAAGCCGATATTCTTATGTGCTTGTTGAAACTTTGAAGCAATGCTCGTGATTGCGACCTGTTCTTAAGTACAAGAAATATATCATCCACGTACCGCCCAACTAAGATAAGAATTTTACGAGGGTGATTCTACTAGAAATCTGAAACCAGATCGCAATTGAGCTCGACCTGTTGCCATATCTCGTAGGGCTTCCAACCAAAAATTATTATACGCATGCGGATTCCATCCTGGCAGACCAGTGGATCCTATACTACCCAAATTGGATGAAATTGAATCCACTTGTTTCTTTAATGTCAAAATCTGCCCACCTTGTTTCCTACGCCTATCTGGCGCTGGGTGAAAAAACAATGCACTACGGAGTAATCGAATTGAGGGTATATGCAAAACCTGACCGAGCCAACAAAGTTGATGGAGCCTTGTTTGTTTTTCTAACAAGGAGCAATTGTTGGCAGATCCAAAAATACGTCTACGGATGTTAACGTTGGTTATTCGTTGTTTGTAACCAGTATGTGCTATGCTTTTCGAACAACGATGGTAGAGTTGATGATCTGAGACGCTTACAGGCATTCGATCATCGTTGTTTGAGAAGTATAGCACATGTTGGTTACCAACAACGAATAACTAACGTTGACATCCGTAGACGTATTTTTGGATCTGACAATAAGTGCTCGTCTTTAGAAAAGCAAATAAGGCTCCATCAACTTCGTTGGCTCGGTCACGTTTTGCGTATGCCCTCATTCCGATTGCCCAATAGAGCTCTGTTCTCTCATCCAGCACCAAATTGGCGTAAGAAACAAGGTGGGCAGATTTTGACATGGCAGAAACAATTAAAGTCACTTACATCCAAATTGGGTAGTATAGGATCCACTCGTCTGCCGGGATGGGGTCCTCGTGCACATCACAGTTCTTGGTTAGAAACCCTTAGCGATATGGCAGCGAATCGAGCTCAGTGGCGATCTTGTTGCAGATGTATAGTAGAATTATCTTCGTAACTTTCTTTTATTAGTAGGGCAAAGTTAGCTGCGAGGTTCGGTTTGCTTATGACGTGATACGATGAAATTCGCAAGAAAGCTGTATTGCTGATGTCGCCTTGCCCGAATGCTAACTTGGCCATAATGGTGTTGTGGAGAGGTTTAGTTTGCCTCATTTCTGTGAGTTATCCTGATAAATTTACTCATAGTAGCAAGGTATTCCTTCTCTCTCTACCCCCCCTCTATATGACAGTGAAACATTAGTCACTTGACTTTTGTGTGGCTAAACGTGATGATGATGATGATGATATTAAATATGCACGTACAGATGCGCTTTTAACACGATCTTAAAGGAAGAATGAAATACTCGCGTTTCTTCAAAAATGGCGAAGGTAGGAGAAATTTATTCTAGCTTTCGCGATTCTCATATTCACCTCGTCATAAATATTGCCTTAGATATTGATAGAGCTACCAAGGTATGTAAATCTGTCAACTATGACCAGATCTTCACCTTGCAGTCGCAGAGTTGGAGTGAGTTGTGAATGATCCTTTTAAAATATCTGACATTCAGGGGGTGCATATTTCACAACGAGAGCCATAACAATAACAGTTAATATATTAAAGGTGGCCTGAGCAGAATATCGATTTTCTAATATTAATAAGATATCGTATGTATTGTCAAGATCAACTAATCTGCCATTCGGGATAACTTCGAAATGTTCATCCTGAGCGTCTGAAAGAGGTCTGTTCACAACAGCATTGTTTAAAGATTAAATAAAAATGGGGACAGTGGACAGCTTAATTAACACCTCTGCTAGTAGTGTGTTAATTCATTGTAGACCTTAACGCGATAATCGAAGCAAAAAAATTTAGATACGACTGGTGTCACAATGGTTATCCACGAACTACGATTGCCTTTTTTGAAAGTATGAACGATGGTCGACTCCCACAAAGCCATCGGTACAGCCTTGTTCAAAATTGTACGAAAAAGGTTAGTCTGCGCTGCAGAAATTATATCGTCACCATCTTTAAATAGGTTATGAAGAAAATCAATGGGGTCTGCAGCTTTGCGACGTTTAAAAGGTAGGATCGCATTGCATATCTCTAACTCTGATGGTTGTTCGATATTAACGTACCACACTGTTCACACGGGCATTTTTTCAGGCATATTTACCGCCAGCCGCAACGCAGTGACGCGTTCCGACCTGCCATGATCATCATCATCAGAGTACGACGGCAAACTGGCTAGCGAGGATCAAACCGCAATGCATATATATATATATGGAGCATTAATGACCTAGTTTTATGTCTTCAACTTACATATGGTCGTTGGTATCTTTCGTAGTCGTGTGAAAACGAAGCATCAGTTTCTAAATGCTAATGTGTTGCTGAATCTGATCATGCTGTGTGCTTATTCAATATTTGATGCGATCAATAATGCATCTCTCTATGGAACTCACTGAATTTAGAGGTGAACTTTTGTTTTTGTACTTTTCACCTAAATAATATGTACACTTATTCGATTTTTTAACCGACCATATCTGTTAACAGCTCTCTTTGTATCGTTTGTTTTCGCATTCAGGTAGAAAAGCTCAAGAAAAAAGCGGACGACTTCTCTAAAGAAGATAAAATTATCGTGTCCGAGAAGCAAGGCATCGAGTTGGTGAATGGAGTGCCTAAAGAACAGCTCAGTGAACGTATGGTGCGCATCTACAAGCAGTCGAAACCAGCTACTCAGTCTGGCAGCCATGGTACACGCCTCTGGCGTATTGAGTTTGACAATCGAGAACGCTGGGAGAACCCATTGATGGGTTGGTCGAGCACGGCTGACCCGCTCTCCAACCTGACTATTGAGTTTGACTCAGCGGAGTCTGCACAAGAGTTTTGTGAACGCCAGGGCTGGCCCAGCTACGTGGATCAACCGAATCTGCCTGTTCTCCGCGCCAAGAGTTATGGAGCCAATTTCTCCTGGAACAAGCGCACTCGTGTTGGCTCCAAATAGTGCTCCAGCCTCGGTCATCTTTCATGGTTGCACTTTTGCTTTGTTGTCTGGCCTCCACCACGTTTGCTTGGAGCTGAACTTCTTTCTATTTTTGATTACCCAGACATTTGTTTATTACCTTTTGGTTTGTAGTAGATTTTCTTTTGTTTCGCTTTTCTCTTAGCTTTTATGTTAATAAATAACGGCTAGAAAAAACCAAATACCATTGTTTTTCCACATATGCCTTACTGCACGTGTATGATTTGTGCCTGCTCTGTTGAACTTTGTGCTACTAGCATTACATGTTACTTGATTAAAGTTAATATAGTAACCAAGGTGTGGCATTGTTATAAATCAAGTTTGCACAATTGAAGTAATCACTATGCACCTGATATATGTGAAGCCATAGAAATTCCGACCTGACGACCGGCTAGTCAGCCCGGGAATGGTAACATGAAACTTGCCGAGTCTAACAGGGACACAGCCGCCATCCCGTTTCAGGTGAAGCCTCGAGTTTGGTCTAACTGCGCAGTAACTTTTAATGTTAAACGTGTACGGAATGGAGCAAGCGTGCCAGACGCGAAGGGCAAGATTCGGCTGCTGAAGGAAACTTTGGCCACTGGCATCTGGGCAGATAGTGCTCATCAGCCTTGGTTGGCAGACGATCTAAGAGAAGGAAAACTCCGAATACAAACAAACCATCACTAGGAATGGGCGACCTAGTGTTCTTTTATACCGCCAGCCGGCGGGCACAAGCCAGTCAGCCCGGGAATGGGCGACCTAGCGCTCTTTTACAGTCCGCATATAGCCATCAACAATACGCATTACACTGTTCGCTTCTTATGGTTATATGGCTTTTGTATGTCTGTGCATGATGATGATGATGATGGTGATGATGATGATTCTCGTAGTTGGTAAGAGAGCAGTGTGGATAAGTGCTCGATATGTGGAATATTTGTGGCCAGAATTTGCTCCGTGTTCTCGTTTGTATGTATGCAGTCTTCTAAAACAGTGCTTTAGCCGCATCAATACGCGTCCCTTAACTGAGCATGCCGAGGGTGACTCATGCTGATCGGCCGAGTAGTACTCTTAGGTTCATATATATTTCTCCGGATATATGTTTCCATTAGCTGATCGCAGGGAAAGTTAAATCACACCAATTGCTTGAATAAGGTTACTGTTATTATTATTATTATTTATTATTAATAATAATAATAATACTTTTATAAATAATATTAATAGAACAACAAATTACACCCCATAGCCAAACACCTGCACAATATACTGATTCTTCTACACAATAAACCAAATACATTTATAGCTATGTGTGGGCTATATACGAACACTAATTTATCGTTTTCTAGTGGATGGTTGAGACTGTGTTAGTCTGAACTCTCCTTATTTAACTGAGTGTTTTAGGAAACACTCAGCGCTTAAGCGCAAACTGTATAGCCAAACGTGTCATAAATCTGGACAAACCATGGCACCTGCGTTAAGGTCCAGTCTGTATTGGTGGCTTAGTTTCCGAAGCTATGTAAATAACATTTTCGACCGACCGTTAATTTAGATACTGTTTGTGACGGAGAACTAATATATATGCAATTATGCATTAGGTGTTGCACACCTAGTAACAAATTAATTCAGGCATGACCAGAAGGATAAACCAAATCCAATATGGACGGAAAGTATAATCACATGAGCACCATTCGTTTCGTGCTTACTCGCGACTCACAAGTTGGAGCCGGTATTATCCCCTTTACCCACTATATATTTTGATGAGAAATGTGGGAAAATAAGACGCTACAATCTCCTAATACATAGTTGCATATATATTAGTTCTCCGCCACAAACAGTATCTAACTGTTATATATTTAATTTAATGATTTCATGATTACCTTGATAACTGATGTCGATCAAGGCCAGAGTGTATGGATTTTCTGGAGTTAACAGCTGTTCAGAAATAGTTGTAATTCTCAATTTGGTTAACTATAGCATACATTGAAATCCATCGTGTTGGTATCATGTACCAACTCGGCAACCATAGTGTTAGTACCATTTACCTTTTCGGTACTATAATGTTGGTATCGGGTACTAACACAATAGCCTTAGTTTTGGTATCCTTTTGCAGACTCGGTAAATATATTATATAGAGTGAGTTAGCGTTGAAGTCGCATTGTCGAGACTTTATATGATGTTAGCTTCACATCTGCAGGTTTACACATTCGTCTAGGGGATTGTACCGTCCTATTATCCAACATTCCTCACCCAAATATATAGTGGTTAAAGGACGTAATATCGGCTCCTACCGATGAGTCGTCAGTAAGCACGAAACAAATGTGCATGAGATTATACTTTTCGTTCATGATGTCTTTGGTTTATCCTTCTGGTCATAATTTAACTAATTTGTTACTAGATGCGCAACACCTAATACATAATTGCATACTCGCCCGTTACTTTATCTACCTTAGAGTGAAACATTTTGGCGCTATTCTTTTGCTCTGTTGAAATCTGGAAGACGGCTGTCTGTGGCTTCTAGGCGTCGGCAATCAGCTGGGCAGTAATCTGGGCTTTTCATGATTGTCTCGCTGTTGCCATTTGTTAACACTATGCTTAATTTGTCATAATTGAACGCTGCGATACAAGGGAAACTGGAGTCGAAGTGTGTGTCCCACTACAATGGGATGGGCGCGAAATTTGCGACGAATTCCTTGTTGCGTTACGTGTCGGACACGACCTCAAGGGTATTCGCCTGGTTAAACGCATTGTTAGCATTTAAGGGCCGACGGTTGTATCTTTTATAAGTTTTTTTTAAATTGTAGATTACAATGTCTATCGCCTACACGGCCGATACTATTTGTTATGCTATTTCCTATTTGCTCTAGATTTCAATTTTGACCACTTTATCAACAGTGGCTAATTGAATGCGCATGCATACGTATTATAATGAAATAAGTTTTTAATTGATTCCCTGTTCTTCTGTTGATAGCTATTTGTTACGAGTTATTGACATTTTTTACTTCATTTTTTGGCCGAGGTTAAAGTTTGCATTATCAGATTCTATGCAAGAATGTATTTTTTGAAATTCCTGTCCAATAGTCAGCGTACGGTTATAGGTGTAGAATGTACTGGAATGCCGATCTGTTGTCTCTAGTCATTCGTAAAGAAGGAGCTGCTGCGAGACGGCAGCAATTACTCATCTCGTGATAGTCAAATGTTAGGCTCCAGTCCTGTTTGTTGATGACTGTGTCATTTACCGTGCTTCCAGCTCAATGGCACCAGGATGCATATTTGGTTCCGGAGCATAGTTCTCGCCTTCATACGCCCAGTGACCTCCCAACTACCTTTTTCAGCTGTTTAGTTCTGGACTAGTGGCAGACATTGAACGTGAACCTGAGCTCCACTCATTTATGTTTGTGTGTACCTATAATTACATCCATAAATACAGTGTAAATTTAGGTTTAAAGGAATTCAATACCGATCTGTTGCTTAAGATGCGTTGTGATTATTAATAGATAGTTTTTGATATATATATATATATATATATATATATATATATCTATATATATATATATATGATAGTTTTTACAAACAGAATGTAAAGATGTCCAATTTTTAAATATTGACGTAGAAGCTTTTTAATGTTTTTATACACTGCAGTGCTTCAATCAGAATCAGATTTTGAAGCTAGACTTATTATCGTGCATTGCATTTTACCTCGAATCGCATATCTTGAAACAATCACGCATAACAATATGCCAAGGTAAATGATTTGGGTGTTAAAACCAATAGAATTGATAGTCTTGTTAAAGCAAAATCGATGTTATTTTAGATTGAAATTATCTTGTTGCTGCGTACTCACATGACGGACATCTTTCAACGCTATGCAGCCAGGTACTCAAGAACGATGAAGGGTGTACATCAGAACGGCAATCTCGCACTGATTTGGGACGGATTCTTTTATTCAACACTGGTTGGTTGAGTCGAAACACCATGTCTGACTGGATTACTTTCGTATGGGGAAGGGTGAAGCATTATCTTTAGCCGTGAGTTAGGCCCGACTGCGACAGTGGAGAATTCTCGTGGCTATTGAAGTCCCATGAAGAAAAGTTGTGTGGATACTGCGATTTTACCAAATCACCAGATAAGAAAATACTTACTCGTGTGGCTAGAGCCCAAGAGCTCCAAGAGCTAATAGTTAAACTGTACTTGGGCCCCAGCGGCACACGGGGACCGGTAAAGATCGCTGGAATTGCACTATACGTAATTGGGCACACGTTCTGCCCCAGTAAAAAATAATTAGCGTCGCCAGTCGAATTTCTTCCACTCATCACTGGCACGTGTGATTATAAACAGGGCTTTTTATGCAATCGAAACAGAGGCTTATTTTAAGTTGGCACAGTCTCTGTGGACTCTCTAAGGAATACGATAAAATATCGGTCCTTCCACAGAACCACATTCAAATTTGTTAACCATGTGTGCTCGAGTACTAAGCTTGTCTGCAGTAGCTGGTTTTTGCTGTCCATTCTGTCAAGCTGAGCCTATAACTTGACCCTTTTTTAATTTGGTACTCAATCCGATGCAGTTTAGGCTCATCATTAATTGTACTGTTCAGGTATATGTGTGGGCTGTAAAAGAGCACAAGATCGCCGTTTCTTCGTGCTGATTAATTGTTTGCATTCAGAGGTAACCGCCTTTTGCATGGCCTGCCACTAAAGGCCAACAGGCACAATCTGCCTAGAGTTTCGGGTTTTTTAATGTTCCAGAAAATGTTTATGCTATTTGTGCTTCTACAGCCTGTCACGCTAATTACAAGCTATTTATTGTATTGTGGTTGTTAGAGGCTAAGTGTTTTGGACAGTCTCATGAAATCAATCGCTGTACTGCCTTGCGTTTGTAACAGCTTTGTCTCAAAAGTTTAAAATTATTTCTTGGCGAAATCTTTTTGCTGCAGTTAGCAATGTAGCAATGAGACCGCGAACGTACCAAGGGTCCTATCTAGGGTTGGCATGAAGTCAGCAGAAAGTCCTCGCCGAAACGCACGTATTGTGATGTAGCAGGCAGCACAATTATGGGAGCGGCCTTCGAGCCGCGAAAGTGAACATAAATCAATAAATATTTGTGTTTTTGTTTTACTACATCGATGCGCTTTATATAACGAAAATCGATACGATTTTGATTAAAAATAAAGCAGTTGTGCTTAGATAAACAAACGGCTTCTGGCGGATTGTAAAACTTATAAAGAGGATTGACTGCACAAATGAAGACCTTGACGGCGGAGATAAGGATAACTAAGTCTCGGCTGGATGACACACTAAAAATACATTCTGACGGAATGCGCGTAAACGATCCAGCCAGCAAGCAACTAAAGGAATTTTTGCACGAAAAAGCATAAGATGGTTAATTTTGTGTGCGTCATGTGTATGTGTGTGTGTGTGTGTGATTGATTCTGGTTTTTTGTTGCCTAATGTAAAAGAGCAGTACATTCTAATGCCTATTTCCGTGTTAAATCCACTGGCACAAGACTTTTTTATTTGTGCCGTAAAGAAGATTATTTTCTGTCTGCGACATGCTTCAATGTAACGAATATATCAAAATGTTCATAACTGGTTCAACAAACTGGCTTCAATAATAACCAGACAGATTGTAAAATTCCGTTGGACGTCTGTACCACCTCTAAAGATGAAACACTAGTTCACCAAAATTACGAGTCTTACGAAAGGACAGACAACCAGCATAGAAATTCATCAACATCTTTAAAATTATTCTATTGGAATGCGAGCCTAAACAAATTTCATAGTACCGTTTCTATGTGTATAAACAAAAAGAAATTTTATCAGATGCAAGAACCGTTTCTTTCGCATATTCTTCTCATGTACCTACAAATGCACTTAATGCAATTATTTAGATTTAACCATTACATCGCTGGTGAAGCCACGAATTCGCTTCTCTTAGACAATTATGCTTGTCCATCTTGAATGATGGACCACCCAAATGAGGAAAAGCTGTAAGTCAAGATTATCCATACTGCAATAGGAATGAAAGACAGAGATTTATCTTGCTTTCAACATATATCTACGTGTTCTTCATAGCTATTTGGACGAAAAATCATTTTAAAATTCATAGTACCCTATCCATGTGCAAAAATATAATTTTTTTATCAGATACAAGAACAGTTTCTTACGCATTTTCTTGTCAAGTATCTACAAATGAACATGTCTTTATATATAAATTGAAAGTCCAAGGAAAATAGAAAATTGCAAACACCGAGAGTATGTGAAATAAGGGAACGACCAATCAATTGCGTGCATCAACTCCAGTTCAAGCTCAATGCCTGAACATGCTTCCTGCGCTTGCATAAATTTGGCTGCAATTTTTATATCCATAAAGCTTTGTATGTGGCGAACTCCCTTTTGTTATTGCATTTATTAATTATTTTGAATGCTACGTCTGGAGAACATACAGGTGAGGTTTCAACGATGTATTGCGCAATTGCAGACGTGTATTCACCATTTGATTTAGAACAGGCGTTGAAGTTGCAATGTTCTCTCATTCGAAAAATTAACCATCTGGTCCATCGGCCTACGTTAGTTGATTAACAACTTTACATGTATGTTCTCCAGACGCAGTATTTAAGATTTTTACTAAATTTAATAGCAGAAAGGAGTTGGCCACAAATGAAACTTTATGGATAAACAAATTGCAGGCGGATTTGTGCAAGCCGAAGAAGCATGTTCAGGGATTGAGTTTGAACTGGAGGTGATGCACGCAATTGATTAGTCGTCCCTTATTTCACACTCTCTCCGTGTTTGCAATTTTCTATTTTATTTATATATAAAGACATGTTCATTTGTAGATACTTCACGAGAAAATACGAAAGAAACGGTTCTTATCTGATAATAAATTTTATTTTGCACAAAGAAAGAGTGCTATGAATTTTTAAAATGATTTTTGCCCAAATAGCTATGAAGAATACGCAGATATCTGTTGAATGCAAGATAAATATAGATCTTTCATTCCTATTGCGGTGTGGATAATCTTGACTTACAGATTTTCCTTATTTGGGTGGTCCATCATTCAAGGTGGAAAAGCATAATTCTGTAGCGGAAGCGAATTTGTGGCTTCACCAGCGATGTGATGGTTATATCTCAATAGTTGTGCTAAGTGCAAAGCCAACTTTGTCAATACTACTTGCTAGAGCCCTTTGATCATCAGATTGAATGATTCTATGTCTCTTGGCTTTTTTATGTGTGGCCTACTGAGGCTAACACATTGTCGCACAGATGCTGCTAGCTGTCATTCAAATTCGACACGGGCTACTACGATAACGTTAAGATTGTCGACAAAATGTGCAATTAAAACTCAAATTGGCAAATGTTTTTTTGTTTTGTTATTCACTTTTTTGGTTTTAGTAGCATAACGGAAAATGTCTCTGGCGGCAAATCGATCGAGACGGGAGAATGCGGGTTCTAAAATGACGAGATTGATCAACGAGGAGGAAGAGGACGAGTTCTATGTAAACACCTACGGTGGTTTTAATGAGGTAAGCTGCTCTCCTTTTCTTACCGTTGAGAATATCCACTAAAATGCTCGTTTTGACTGAACTCCGCGTTGGATGGCTTCTTGCGAAATCAAATTTTACGCCAACAGAGACGTGCACCCCACGGTGATAACTTAATACATTATGCAATTAAAAACTCGTTTACTGCGCGGGTGGTGATAACAGTCCTTTAAATGAAGATTTCGAGCTTGTTACCGACCCCATTATATCTAACTATTCGCACATATTAACGCGTTTACATTTTCTATCATCAGCTTCAGATGACGACGACAATCTGACTGCCGACGATCAAGTCGCGAAGTGCATACGAGTTCTGGAATATAAGATTTTCGGTCCTCGTTCCTCCTACACTCGCATACATTGCACTTGGTTGGGAATGTCGGCGGTACAATTTCTGTGCAGTTACTAACATAATATGTGTACAACTTTCACATAACAAATCTTTGTTTGTGTAAGTGGCGGGAACAATTATTTTAATCCAGTGTGCCTACATGGGATAAACATCAATTCAGTTTTATTTACCAAAGCAAAACTAGTACACTCGTTTCGATATGTTGTGTGACTAGTTAAATTAACACGTCTTTCCATCTGAATTTACCAGTATCTACAGAAAGCTCATGTGAACTATAGCAGATAGGATTACCTACTGTTTTAATCCGTTTGGCTTGGTCAGACTCAAATCTAAGCAGCGTCCATATCGCCTTGGAGAAAGCAGAATTGTGATTCTCCGAGTTGTCAACTTAAAACCAAACAAAACATCAGCATTCACCCGCGACGTTGTAGGTAACCAACTAGGTTTTCTGTAAAGCACCAAAATAGCATTTAATTATGTTTAAATGAATATATTTCGGAAGACCAATGAAGTTGGCGTTTTGAACTTAAATGCCTGTTCCTTTTGATTTCAATTTTTTTGCCTATTATTCAACACATACTTTCCTCTATTCATGAGTTTGCAAAAATCAATGTTATTGTTTTACTTCAAAGGAAGAAGATGATGTAGATTACCAGTCTGAAAGTTCTGATGAAGATCTCGTGGATTCTGACTTCGATGCTGATGAAAATCAGGACAACGAAAGTGAAGATGGTGACAGAGATGTGGATGATCAACCAGGCAAAAAACGCACAAGATGCGTTTCAACCAAAGCATACAAGGTAAATGTGCTTAATATACATTTTATATTGTTGTCTAGATTATTTGGAAATACCTGGTTTGCTCATTGATTTAGGGCTTCATTTTCTTGGGCTCTAATTGAGTGAGGATCAGATGTGCTCTTTGTTCTTGAATGCATGTATGCATTTATTGTATGTATGTATGTATGTATGTATGTTTTAAATATGTATGTACTCCTGCGTGCAATTATGTATGTACGTGTGACTGTATTTAAACATTTAATTTTTTATTTATGTTTGTAGGTTTGAATGTATAGAATGATGTATGTATATGTGCAAGTATGTATGTGCGACCATCTATAACTAAACATGTTTTGCCCCTTAAAATTGTGAAATTCCCACAGGTGTTCATGAATAGTTGTGCTTCTCAAATTGGTGAACTTTAGCATGCATTGAACTCCATTTTGTTGGTATCATGCAACAACTCGGCAATTATAGTGTTGGTATCGGTTACTGACACAATGGCCATAGTGTTGGTACCTTTTACGGACTTGGTATATACATTATGTATGGTGATTTGGCTTTGAAGTCGCATGATCGAAAACTTTAT
The DNA here is from genome assembly GCA_029291075.1 of Eudiplozoon nipponicum. Lineage (NCBI taxonomy): Eukaryota > Metazoa > Platyhelminthes > Monogenea > Mazocraeidea > Diplozoidae > Eudiplozoon > Eudiplozoon nipponicum. The sequence goes on along the minus strand of JAQBSW010001165.1, from coordinate 77,600 downwards.
ATGAAGTAAGCTTCACTACTGCAGGTTAACGCATTCGTCTGTGAGATGGAACAGTTCTATTTTCCCCACATCCTTCACCAAACATATAATGAGAAAAGGGCGTTATATACTACGTGCGCAACACCTGCTACATAATTGCATATATATTAGCTCTCCGAAATAAACAGTATCTAACTGTTTTTTAAAACGTCTTTTGTTTTGTTGCAGTTTCATTGCTTTTATTTCGTTATTTAATCTCCATGTTGGCTTCAACAAACTCTTCTCTTCTTCTTTCTTTACTGCGGCTGACTCCTTTTGGAGGATAAGCCGGCTCCAGTGACATTTCATGGAGTTTCTTGGGAATTTGGTACAAGTGGTGTCCCCTCACCACAAACTCTTCGGGGTACCTGTTTCCTAATAATGTTGTTTTGAGCACCGCCAGTTCTTCAGAACAGATTAGCTTTATTTTGTCAGTTAAATTGTGCATCATATTGCTCTTTTTGCGAAATTAGGTCAGCGACGTGCTAATGGATGTATTGTCTAGTCCATTTCCGCTTCCGATGTGTTCTCCCTTTTTTGACAGTTATCTTCCAGTCTCAACGGCAATAAATCATGAAAAGGCTGTGCGTTAGTCCGAGGGCTTTCGCACTCGTAAGTTAACTGAATTCGATGGTCCAAGTTGTCAAAATCTTTAAGCATGTCACATGTTTGCACATCTTCGTTTATGATTATGAAGGTGGCATCAATGTATCTCAGCCATGTAGGGCGGTATTTTAGAACACGTGATTCTTTTTTGGTTGTTTCCAAATAGACCATGCAAGCATCAGCTAGTAGACCACCTAACTGACTGTCTGTCCATCGACTTGCGTGAAATATTGACCAATGACGGTGAGTGGAACACGTTTAGTGCACATATTGAGAAGAGCTTTCGGATGAATTGTAGGTATGGGGAATGACAGCTGGTTGGTATCGGTGCACATACGGAGGAAATCGATGGTCTCATCTAATGAGGTGATTGAAAGTATAATTATGAAATTTCTGGCATCGAACGAGATCATTTTATTCTATTCTTGACTTTGTACGATATTACTTTATACACAAATTCAAACGCATCGTGGAGGCAATTGTTTGTTACTAGGTTCGCAACGCCTAATACATACTTGCATATATATATATATATCCATATATATCCATATATATATATATGTACCGTCCTATTATTCCACATTCTTCTACCAAATATATAGTGGTTAAAGGGTGAAATACCGGCTCCCACTGATGAGTCGCCAGCAAGTACGAAACGAATTTGTGCATGAGATTATACTTTCCGTGCATGCTGCCTTTGGTTTATCCTTCTGGTCGCAACTGAACTAATTTGTTACTAGGTTCGCAACACCTAATACATACTTGCATTTATATATATATATTAGTTCTCCGCAACAAACAGCATTTAATTGTTTGACACTTCGGTTTGTAGAATGTGTTTTTGTTCTCTCGCCCGTTTGTGTTGTCATGGCTCTTAATGGCGCTAGTTGCTGGTTCCATTCAAAAGTTCACTTTGGCACGCCGTCCATTCTGGCTGGTTTTGCTTCTATTAAACGACATACGATGTTGTTGATTTCATTATAATTTTGTTTCTGCATTTAGTAATTACTTTGAATGCTGCGTCTGGGGAACTTACGTGCGTTGTTTCGACGATGTGTTGCGCAATTGCAGACGTGTATTCACCATTTGATTTAAAACAGGCGTTCAATGTTGCAATCGTCTCTCATTCGAGTAATTAACCGTCTTAAAAGATTAATCTCGTTGCGTAGTGTTGGGCATGCTTTTGAGTGACGTATTTTAAGCCTTCCATTAGCTGATTGTCTGAAAAATCTTGTTCCAACGTCATTTTCAGACAATCAGCTAATGGAAGGCTTAAAAAAGAAGGGACAAGTGAGAACCCATCATTTGAGGCCAAAAATTACATCACCTGAAAATGATGATAATTCAAGATTTTACCGACCTAAGAGTGCTATCAATTGTCCCGCACAAGAAAAATGCGATCAAATCCATAATTAACCGTCTGGTTCATCGGCCTACGTAAGTTGATCGGCAACGTGCGCATGTATATTGGTAAATGATATTTGATGTCGGCATTAACGGCTGCTTCTCTTTGATTGCTGGTAAAGGCAAATGTGTTACCTTAAATAACACTCGTAGTTTAGCTGCATTAAATGTGCGTGTTAATGCTGCTTCAACTTTTTTTGTGCCATTCTGGAAACTGCATCCCCCTTAAATGGGATGTTCAGGTAGACTTTTTTCTTTTCTAGCCCGTAATACGTCTGTTTCTGTTTAATACCCCTTTTAATAATTGATTTAACTGATTGTCTGGGATAACCATTAGACATTAAATCGTTAATTGATATATTCGTTTTCTATTGAATCTTGACTAAATCAAGCCATTCTTGAAACGCAGCCACAAACTCGTTGATAATTTATATTGAAACGGCACCAAAACTGCTGTAATGCAATCTGTGAACACTGCAGGTTTATGTTAAATTCTCAAGATTTACCATTATTTCTTTTGAATGTAATATAGAAGGCAGACATCTTCTATCGTGCTCTGACGCGCAGCCGATAGTCTTATGCGCTCTGTTGAAACTTTAAGCAATGTTCGTGATTGCAACCTGTTCTCAGACAAGAAATATATCATCCACGTTCCGCCGCCAGGCTATTGAGCACATTTACTTAAATGACACCTTAATGAAGTTTTCTCCAGATAGACTAGGAAAATACGAGCCATAAATGGAGATAAGGGGCTCTCGATTGCCACAGCATCAGACTGTTTAAAGACGTCTTGAATAAAAAGAGACTGTATGTCTTTCGTGCATAATAAGATAAGATTTCATAGAGTTTGATCTGTTACCGGAAATGGTAATATGTATTTTTTACTGCTTAGACTATAATTTCAATGGTTTTGACAATTGGAACATTTGTAAACAAAGTCGTAACATAAAAAGACACCATTAACTTATTTTTTAGCATTTATATCTTGAATTCTGTTTACAAACTCAAAAGAATCGGCAATGGATACAGTATAAAAAAAAGAAACATTTATACAATGCATGGAACGGAGAATTTACCATTGATAAACTTATTCTCATAGAATGACCTTTTTGTGTTTTTTGTAATACGTACATTGTTAGTGTAGATAAATCAACTGGTTTGAGTTTCTGTGCTATGGTCTCATCACTCAAACCGGCATTTGTCACGATTTTAATTTCATTTTTTTAATTTGCGCTCCTCTTTGTCAATTATATCTGATTTAAAGTCTAGGCGACTGAGTTTGTTTTGGCATTCAACATGTTTTCCATCTTTTGTAGGTAGTCAGATTTATCTATTATAACAACGCTCTTTCCTTTATCAGGGCGTATTATTTTCATGTCCGCATTTCTGCTGATACCATTAAGCATATTTAAAAGTTGCTTTTCCAATAAATGCCGTTCTGCGCATTTGGAAGATTTCAAATGTGAAGCCTGATCAAACAATATAGCCATGAATCAAATTTTACATGCAATACTTGTTGGTAATAGGCCGGCTGCTTAAATAACAGTTTAAATGCTGCCTCAAAATCAACATCACATTTATTAGAAGGTTTAATTCTATAATTTTGGTCCATCGGTAGTGCCTCCATTGTTAGCCGATTGATTATTATTTTTCATAAGGTGATCACGCGTTTATTAATATCGGTCGTTATTAAATCACACAAAACTCCAGGTTATATATCATTTTCTAATTTCTTCAATAGTCTAGTTTTTTTGTCTTTCGTTATTACAGCTGGCAAAAAACATCTGAAATTTCATTCTTGCACACAGACCTCGTTCATCCAATGCACAAAATACACAACAGATTCTTGTCCGTAATTCTGTTTTATGCTTTTTTAACTGCTCAATTTTGAAATACGGCAGCCCTGCAAGATTTCTTCGACTGAACCGTAGTTTGGACTTTCGTAAACTGCGCACCAAATCACCTGGGAACCGAAATTGTTTAATACACTGATAATAATGGTCTTTCCACAATAACGTTCTTTGCCCTCTACACTTTAACGTCACTAGCTCATCTAGTTTTCTGAAAGATTCTTTTTAAATGCCAGTTTAAAAATAAAAAATATATATATATATATAATTTTTTTATTTTATTAATTTTAATCTAAATATTTACTTATTATTACAATATATATACCACACCTCTATAAATATAAACAATTTCTCCATATATATATATTTTTATACTTTTTTTACTTATTAATTTTAATCTAAATATTTATTTTTTATTACAATATATATACCATACCCTTATAAATATATAACAATTTCTCCATATATATATATATATATAATATATATATATATATATATATTTAATTTTTTTAATTTTAATCTAAATATTTATTTATTATTACAATATATATACCACACCTTTATAAATATATAAAAATTTCTCCATATATATATATATATATTTTCTTATTTATTAATTTTAATCTAAATATTTATTTATTATTACAATATATATACCATACCTTTACAAATATGTAACAATTTCTCCATATATATATATAATTTTTTTATTTATTAATTTTAATCTAATTATTTATTTATTATTACAATATATATAACACACCTCTATACACATATAACAATTTCTCCATATATATATATATATATATTTTTTATTTATTAATTTTAATCTAAATATTTATTTATTATAATATATATACCACACCTTATTTTATAAATATATATATATAATTTCTCCATATATATATATATATATATATATATTTTTTTAATTATTAATTTTAATCTATAATATTTATTTATTATTACAATATATATACCACACCTTTATAAATATATAACAATTTCTCCATATATATATATATATATATTATATATATATTTTTTATTTATTAATTTTAATCTTAATATTTATTTATTATTACAATATATATACCACACCTTTATAAATATATAACAAATTCTCCATATATATATATATTTATATATTTTTTTTTATTTATTAATATTTATCTAATTATTTATTTATTATTACAATATATATACCACACCTTTATAAATTTATAACGATTTTCTCCATATATATATATATATATATATATATATATATCATATGTGTTTATATAAATGAACAGATTAATATTAATATTTGTATATACAATATATGTTTATATGTATAGAATAAATGTAATATGTATACATGATATGATGAAATGATATATATATATATATATATATATTATATATATATTTTGAACTGATTTTTTACCATAAATTTAGATAAGGGGCAGTCAAATTTATTTATCCACCCAATAAAGATATTAAATTTATCACTTTTCACATTTATTGTCTCATTCCTACCCTTTTTGTTCACCACCAAAGCTCGCCACAATGCCGACCATCGTTTGAGTCCTGCTATTTTAGGCGTTTAGTATTTTATGCTTTATTAATTGTGCCTTGTTCGAGGCTAAATTGTCAGCTTAGTTATATTTTTTAAATCTCCCATTTAAGGAACCGAAGCGTATAAAGATGACGAATAAAGTAGGCGATGGAGTTGAACCTGCGTTGACAGTGAAGTCGACTGCCGCGCCGCTTAAAGACACACCGAAGCCAAAATCTAAGGAGCCCGGCAAACTGGACGACACTTATGGTGAGTGTTTTTTTAACTGAGTTTTGTCCTTTTTAGCCCCATTACAGCCGTTGAGACGACGCAGTATATGTCGATTATCAAATGTTTTCCAGCTGTTTTACTGCTGTCCAATTGGGCAATCGTTTTTGTTATTTACTTATTGAGCAGCTCTTTTGCTGTGTAAATGGTAAGCCTCCAAGTTTTAACGGAAGAAATCTATTCGTCGCATCTGGTTTTGAGACTTTTCTGCAGCAAACGTAACTTGACTTCCGTATTTGGCAAATTTCCTTTGAAATTTGTCACTACCCACCTCACTCTAAACTTTACTATACTGTAAACGCCACACAGGTGTTTGAATAGTACAGCTACGGTTTGTGATACTGTAGCTGGCTTGACAAGCTGAAGACCCGCGGTCTTGAAGCTGGAGATTTCGCGGTTACTGGCCTAGTTGACACGTTGATGTGTACTACCTGCTACTTTTAGCCATTAACGTTCAGCAAATTTGTTCATGTTGCCATTGATTGTTCGATTCCTTCCGTTTTCATCCGTTTGGTCGATTAGAAAAGCCAACATTGCGTCAGAGGCCGGCGACCGCACAGTCCACTACGCCAATAAAATCCACCGAGTCATCTGCCGCCGCCAAATCCAAGAAGTCACTTCAGATGATGGCGGAAATCGCGCAACGAAGAAATGTGCCCGAAGTGCGGCGGTTAACACAAGAGGAACTGCTAGCTGAGGCGAAGATCACTGAAGCGATAAATAGGCGATCTCTTGGTAAGTAAAACTGTTCCGTCAATTCCATTATTTATATTTATATTTATATCAAGATCGCAACCTCGATTTGAATACTTTTTATCACCGACCGCGCGACGAATGATCATTTAAGTAAAACTATGTGCTTTCGCGGCTTTTGGTTATAAAGTTGCCGTGGAAACAAGCATTGAAGCAAAATTATATTTAATATGCATTAAATATTTATATAATTAAACGAACATTGGTTGCGCGGGCGGTGATAAAAATTAATTTTAATCAAGGTTGCGATCTTGATATAAACACCTGACTCATTATGTGCATACATTTGTCAGTATAAACTAAGAATTGTATAGTGTTGAAAAGGCAATTCATCTAATAGACCGGTTTTGTCCTTATTGGGAACTCATCATGTACTGGCCAGAATTTGCCGCGGACAGGGCTCGAATCTGGGCACGTCTGCTTCGGAATCTGGTGCTCTAACCACTAAGCGACTCTTCTGCACACTACACATAGTTTCCAATCATATACTAACTGATGTAACTCGGTAAGCCTTTTTTCCTTTAGGTGGAACTCGTATGGCAACCATTTAGACTCAAAGTTCCAGCTAACCATCTCCAATCATTCATTACTGGGCATAATTAACTCACAATCATTTTTTCATTCATGTCCGATTACTAAAATATGATATGCAATATCACTATAGTTCAATTTCACACACTATTCATAGATAAAACTTTGCCTATATGGGGCTCAGTTGCCAACTTAAAGTACCTGTGCATTTGCTTGTTTATCTCTAACATTATCATTAAGACATTCTGTGGCGAAAAAACTAAAGAGTTTACATGAACAGGGCTCATCATTTTCAAAGTAAATTCATCAAGTAGACCGGGTTCGTCCTTATTTGGAACTCATCATGTACTGGTCAGAATTTGCCGCGGACAGGGCTCGAATCTTTAATCTGGTACTCTAACCAGTGAGCCACCCTGCCGCATGCATACATTAACTTACACACAATTACGTGCATACATAATGTATATGCATATGCAAATACGTACAAACAGATGTCGCTTGTATTGTCTGAGATTTTGATGCATATACCATTTTGTGTGCACCTGCGGATGGCATTCAGGCCAGCGCTTGCATTTCGTCAAGTGGACGCGAGTGTTAGGTGATCCTGTAATACAATCACACACTTAGAGGGTGCAAATTTTTTACTTATTGACGAATCGATAACCGCTAATGTATTTAAGGTGGACTTTGCAGAGTCTCGGTTGTCGAGTGCTAATACACTGTCGTCTGTACAGTAAAGGTCGACTAATCTATTGTCTAGCAAATTTATTACTAAATTAGACAAAGGTAAACAAAGTAGGCACTCTTGTGGGATTCACGCATATACCACGACGGTTATCGAACGAGTTACGATTTTACTTTTTGACAATGGCGATGAAGTTACCAAACAACAACCAACCGGTGGGTTGCCCTCCTTGTTTACAACACAAAGGAGATTAGTCAATTTCCTGAAAATCAGGTGATTACCATCCCTAAACCTGTTGGAGGGCAGGTTATGATGACCCCCTGATTTGTGGTATTTAAGAGATGAGACTGCGTCCTTTGTGTCTAACTCTGACAGTTGTTCGAGGTTTCAAATTGTTGCCACGGGTATACTTCCGTGCAATCGTTGGTTTCTACCGTTGTTAATTGCCATATTCCAGAAAGGTAGCACGACAGTTTCATTCGCGTTTTGTCATCCATTGATTTAGCTCACACAGATACTATAAGCAACCTCATCATGCTGCTACAATTGCATATTACTATTTGTCTACACTCATTCCAGTCATTTGTATCCAGTCTCTAATGAATGACGTGCACGATCAGATCTAGTAACGTGCCTATACGTAAATGCAGTTCTGAGTTGTTCTTTTTCTACTTTTATTGAACGCATTGTGTCACCAAAATATATGATACTTTGGTCTTTGCATGAGGTTTCCTACGCACAGGATTGTCCAGTAGGGCACCATTCTCTCAGCCACCGCTGGATTGACGAATGAACCAAGGTAGACAGATTCGGCCAGGGAAGAAGAATCATTTAAAATCAAATAAAGCGAAGCTGTGTAGTATAGGGTCCGTTCGTTTACTAGGACAGGGTCCCTGCGCCCATCACATTCTTGATGGGAAAAATTGCGGGATATGGCATCGAATCGAGCTCGGGGGCGATTTTGTTGTAGGTTTCTAGCTTAATCGCCGGCCTAGCTTTCTTTGCTAGTTAGTTAGTCAGAGTTAACTGTGAGGTTTGGTTGTGGCTATAAAGCGGTACAGAAAGATTCGTTAGAAAACTGTATCGATATCTGGTCTTGCGATTAGTGTGCTATGAGTGCTATTGGATTTCTGCAGATGGTACTGGAAATTAATTACTGAAACCTAAAACAGCCAAGGTTAGATCGAACTTCATTTCCAGTGATTAGTACGAATGGTGTGGAAGCCACCACGAAGCCGATCTGAGCGCGTACTCGGAACTGAGGATCAATCGGATGATTGCGGAACTGAAAGTGCTAATCGACCACCCACGAAGGAAAATCGTGGATACATTAAATGAACGCAACAGCTCGTACATTATTTGAATGCAGACTAGTGAATTGCTTGTTCGTGTGTGTGTGTGTGTGAGAGAGAGAGAGAGAGAGAGAGAATCTCAGCTTGTACGCTTCACTCCCGGCTTTTTGTGTAATGTGCGCGTGTTTAGTCCAAATTTTTCGTCCATAGCTTTTTAGAAATTGTTTTACGAATTACACAATATTAAAGGTGCTTTTGGTTTTGGCGAAAGGAAATGGCCTTTTCTAACGGTGTTTTACACATCTGCTTTATAATAAATTTACACTGCACTAAATAATTTATTTCCCATTCAAATTCAAATTGCATAACAATGTATGAACTGAAATGTATACCTGAAATAAATGAGGAGATAATTGCACACATAAACGAAAATCTATTTAGCTTAAAATTTGTTGTAGAAGAGGTTGTTGCTATATGACCGACTTATGTGTCTCCTTTTCAGGATTCTTCGTGAACTAAATAAAGCTTGAAGTCTATTTTGGTATTGAAGGGTTCTCGTTTCCAATTGCTTATGTGCCGACTTTTTAAACAATAATTATTAACTTTGTGAGCTCATATACTTATAATAATTCTCCTTTCTTCGTCCAAATGGTTAATCTACCCTCTTGGTACTTCTATTTGCCAATCTTCAATTCCTCTGCTGTTCCAGTCTTGTCACCTCCTGTGTTAGAGATGCAGATACCTATACCTCTGTAACAATTTCGTGTGTCAAGTTGGAAATTTGAACGGCCTATAAACCGGTTAACGGTTATATAGTTGATCTTGAATCGAGATATTTTACATGAATTGTTGTAACTAATGCCGCTGGTTCAACTCTAGGTAGCTCCTTTTAGTTTCTCGTTCGTCAAGTGATTTTCTCGTTTACATTACTTCAGCTACTTGCATTGGCACAGTTCTTTATCAGCTTTAGTCAGTTATCTTTAAAATGACGTGATATATTTTCTAAATATGCTTACAATGTCTGTCATAAACAAAACCAAATCTCGCAGCTAACTCTGCCCTACTATGAATGCAACAAGATTGCCACTGAGCTCAACTCGATGCTATATCGCGGAGGGTATCCAACTAAGAACTATGATGCGCACACGGACCCCATTCGGGTAGACGAGTGGGCTCTCCACTACCCAAATTTGTTGTAGGTGACTTCAACTGTTTCTGCCATGTCAAAATCCGCCCACCTTGTTCCTGACGCCAATCTGGCGCTGTGTGAGATAACAGAGCTCTACTGGACGTACGCAAAGCGTGACAGAGCCAACGTAGTTGATTGAGCCTTATTCGTTTTTCTAACGAGGAACACTTATTGGCAGATCCAAAAATACGTCTACGGATGTCAGCATTGATTATTCTGTGTTGGAAACCTGCATATGCCATGTTTCTCAAACAACGATGATCGAATGCCTGTAAGCGTCTCAGATCATCAACTCTAAGAGGCCAAGTTTCACTAGCGTATAGTAAGACTGCGCGTACAGATGCCTTGTAAGCACAAACTTTAAGGCAGAGTAAAATATTCGCGTTTCTCCAAAATAGTGAAGGTTCGAGGAAGCTACTCTAGCTTTCGCGATTCTCATACTCACCTCGACAGACATGTTGCCTTAGGTATTCATGAAGCTGCTAAGTTATGTAAACCTGTCAACAATGTCCATAACTTCACTGTGCAGTTGCAGCGTTGGAGTGAGTGGTGGGTGATCCTGTAAAAGTATCTTACATTTAGAGGGTGCGGATTTTATACCAGAAGGCGGAGCAACGTCTGATAATCTATTCAAGGTGGCCTGGGCAGACTCTCGATTGTCGAATAACAGTACGATATTATCTGCGTAGTCAAGATCGACTAATCGACCACTTGAGAGAACTTCAACACTTGCATCCTAAACGTGTGGAAGAGTGTTTTTCATAATAGCATCTATTGTAAAATTAAACAAAAAGAGGAAAGTGGACAGCCTTGACGAACACCACTGCTGACTGTAAAGTTGTGCATTAATTCGTTTTAGACCTTAACGCGATGAGAAGTGTTCGTGTGGAGAGCCCGCATAATATTGAAAAATCTAGTGGGAACACCACATTTTAACAGAATATCGAATAGAACATTGCGATCCACAGAGTCAAATGCACTCTTGAAGTCTAAGAAGACGGTTATTGTTGGATGACGATATAAATGTCTCTGTTCAAGAACTTGTCTTAACGTAAAAATATTATCTATACAACCTCGTCCTGCGCGGAATCCGGCCTGTTCTTCTCTTGTATGTGATTCACGTGAAGCGCTAAGACGACGTAGGATTATCGAAGCAAATAACCTTGATACGACCGGAGTCAAGCTTATACCACGACGGTTATTGCACGAATTGCGATTGCCTTTTTTGAAGATATGAATGATGGTCGACTCATTCCAATCAAGTGGTACTATCTCCCTATTCCTTATGGTATGAAAAAGTTTGGTCAACGCTCCTGAAATAATATCTCCACCATCCTTAAATAAACCCGGAAGCAGTTCATCATGGCCTGCGGATTTGCGACGTTTAAAAGATAGGATTGCAACCCGTATTTTTAACTCTGATGGTTTTTCGAGACTAACATTCCACACTGTTGATGCAGAAATGCTTTCAGGAATCGGAACTGATGTAGGTGCCCAACAAAATTGATTTTTGCTGTGTTCAGCCCACCTATCAAGACTACATATTTTATGGGTTATTAGAAGGTTGTTATTATCATTTATAGTTTCGCTATCTTTTAGTTTGCTCGGACCAGTTGCGCGAATAAGTTGGAACAAACAGCGACTATTACCTGATGCGAATGCTTCTTCCATTTCTTCAGCCTTTCTGGTCAAAAGGATTTGAGATCGATTTTTAGACTGCGCTTAATTTAGCGTCTACGGATATTATTATCAGCCGAGTTAGATGGAATCTGGCGCCTTGTTTCGAATATGTCCATAGATTTTGCAGAAAACAAATGCATTATGCATAGTTGAGCTTTTCTTCGTCAAAATTAAATTCGAATTTTGCCGTCAAGACCGGTTAGCCTTGAATTTAGTATATCTTCATATTTTTGTTGGTGGGATGGTCCTTCGAACTTGCTTGCATCTATTTGAAGTTTATTCTTATTTATTTTCCCGGAAAAGTTTAGTTCAAATCTACAACGGATAAGTACATGGTCCGATTTAACATAAGTGTTCCAAAACTAGCAACAGTCCTGGATGCAACCACCCTAACTATAACTAATTGTTACATTATCTATTTCAGTGTACCGTTGTCCGGGTGCTGGAGGACGCCATGTAGCACAACGTCTTACACTGCGTCTGAAGTTTGTACTACTTAGATATAATCTATGTTCTGCACAGCTATACAAAAGCCGTTCACCATTATCGTTGCGCGTCCAGCTTAAATTGTATCTTCAACCCAAATGAAATTCTGCGTGGCTTACGCGCCCAACTTGAGCATTCATGTCACCCATAACCAAGACTGTATCTGAACTTCGTGCTCTACTTAGTTCGGAGTAAATAGCGTCCATGCTTTCATCTGTGCTTCAATCGGTAGGATTTTGCAGATACAACGAAAAGGCCATGTTGATTGCAGTTATTTTTGCATTGAGTTTAGTGGATGTTATTTAACGTGCCGCACTAAGTCGGCTATTTACAACGATCTATTCAATTAAACAAGATTAAGATCGTGTGCTAAGGACAATACTGACGCCCCGTTTATCGGCTTGAGAAAACTCCGTGGTACCAGATGCTCGAGGCCAATAACGCGTAGAAAGGGATGGTGCAAACAGTTCTGTAATGCACGTAGGATCCTGTACTCTGGTTTTATATAAGCAACATACATCAATTTCTAATTTATCCAACGTACGTGGAAGTGCTTCTTGTAGTCCAAGTTGCTTTAATGTTCACACATTAAACGCCCCGATATTGAAACCTAAACAAGGTTTAATGAATGATAGTCTACTTAAAGTATATTCGATATTTGGCAATCTGATAATGAGTTCAGTGTTATGTGATCAACACCCACCCTGTTTATATTATCTAAAAGAGCGATATTGTTGGATTGAGAAATGATGGTGGCCGAATTGGAGATTAAGGTGTTAGCATTAGCCTGATTTATCCTTTATCCACCATGCATGACGGCCGATGCAGTACGTAATCATTATAGTATGTATCGTTCATGCATGTATGTCTTAATTTATGTATATATTTAAGTATGTATGTGGATATGTATACATGTATGTATGTATGTATGTATGTATGTATGTATGTATGTATGTATGTATATGTGTATGTGTATGCATGCATGTATGTATGTATGTATTTATGGATGTATGTATGCACGTGTATGTATGTATGTTTGTATATATATATGCGCATGTATTAATTTATGCATATATTTATTTTTGGATGATTTTATATATATATATATATATATATATATATATATATATATATGTCTATATTAGTCTATTTTGTGTATATGATGAATTTATGCATCCATGTATAAATATAGGTCTAAAACTGACAGTGCACTGCGAAAAACTAGACTTTCCATTATTTGTCAAGAGTAGCTTATCCCATTTTCCACAATTGCACCATTTTCACTCGCGTTCATAGCTCAGTATCAGCGGATGGAGATTGAGCGCAAAAAAGTGCGTGTTACCAAGACTACCAATCGTGTGCCGATGATACGCTACCAGTCGTGCTCGGTGCCTGACATGTCTGCTCAGCCTAAAGCGTATCTCGTTTCTGTGGATCAGATTAGGTAAGTGTTGCTTTATGCGTAAAGTAGGCCTTTCGTTAAATCAAGATTGCGATCTTGGAGTAAACACTAATCACATTGTATTTAAGCAGTCGTAGAACAATGTTGCATCACGTGTGTCTGACGGTAGCTTTGCTATGTTGTTCGACGACCGCTTACATACTATGGGAGTGATATTTACTCCAACCTCATAAGAATTTGATTTAAGAACTGTCACCACCTCCCACGCAATCCATGATTGTTTAACTTTATTAGCTATATATATATATATATATATATATATATATATATATATATATATATATATATATATATATATATATATATATATATAGGCATAAACTGTAAAAAATTTTGTGTTTGTGTGACTGCATAGAAACAGTCAAGTACAATATATGCGAGACTACTAGGCGTGAGAGCCATATAACTTATTTTCTTATTCATATATATATATATATATATATATATATATATATATATATATATATATATATATATATATATGCATTGCGATTTGATCGTTGCTAGTTAGTTTGCCGTCGTACTCTGATGATGACAGTCGAAACGCGTCAGTAGGTGTGACTGACGGCACGTTTTCTATGTTTTGCGATTGACTAGATGCAATAGGATTGGCATTTATCTGAATCTCACAAATTCGATGAAAATAATTGTTGTCACCACTCGCGCGATGAATGACTGCTTAATTGTATATCTTTGATCCCTTTTTTGGCGTTGGTTTTAGTGAATATCTTTAAACGCGCCGCACGAGGTCGACGGCTTTCAGGGATCAAGTTAGTTATGGAAGTTCTAGCGCTTCAGCTAAAGCATTTCCGGCTCACTCCCCATTATCTGGCTTTATACCTGTCTGCCGTGCCAACGGTTCGCAGCCAAAAACGCGTGGATAGAGAGAGAAATGGCCCACAGAGTTCTGTAATTTTGTAGAGTCCTGAATTATAGTTTTGGATACGCAACATTTATTAACTTCCGGTGTAGCCACCGTTTGTGGTAAAGCTACCTGTTACCAAAATTTGTTTTAATGCTCACTCATTAAATGTACTGACGTGGTTTCCGATCCTTGGTTTAACCAATTGAGACATTCGCGTAATATATTTAAAGAAGAAACAATGGCTCGGTGTGTTACTTGGCTTCAATATGAGTTGCTTTGTAAGATGGAAAAATCGGAGAGAGTAACGGAAAGTTAACAGAAATGGAAATGCGAGTGTTTTCATTGCCTTGTCTTTGTTTGTTCGCTCTGCAAGTCTTTGTTGAGAAAGCAACTCGGTTGGTGCTGCGCGACAGCCAACGAAGTGGGTCATCGCCATGTGCTGTGTGGGCGGTAGAAGAGTCCTCGTTAGCCTAAGGCTGACGAGTTCCATTTTGTTGTGTTTCTAACATTTCCGATGTTGATTTGTTTACAATTTTTAACGATAGTAAGGAGGTTTCCTCGCAGCCGATTGTACTTGGTGATACATTAGTGGCTGCTGGCGACAGAAATGAGGCTAGACCCAATACTGGTGTCTCGGACGACCAATCAGACGTTAAGCTGGACGCTGAGGATCAAAAGAAGACGAGAAAACAGGAGAGCCAGTCTGCTGTTGAACCGGCCCCTCGAGTGGAGCGCACTTTCATTACATTCACGGATGCGGAGTGCATGCGCAGTGCATTTCCTTTGACGGCTAAATTGAAAACCTCTCCATTGGACCGTCTAACAGCGCCGACAGTCTGCCAGAAACCGAAAAGACGCTGGCGTATTTGTCCAATCACAGGACAACCGGCCAAGTATGCTTTTTTGCCGTAATCGCCTTTGACCAGAAACTTTAACTAGCTATAACCGCATACATCCCTTGAATGTTCGCGGAATGCGAACTTCACATGTTGATTCTCCGCGAATTGCGTTCGCGGGTTGTCGCTTTGCACTATCGGTCTGGCAAAGATCCGATTCATCTCCATTTCCAAGTACGTATCGATTATGTCTTCCTTTAGGCTGGGTGCGGATTCGTCTCTTTCTTCGAAGATTAGCTTGTACCTCATTTTCAGTGGTTAGTATGAACGGGTGGCTCTGTGGTTAGAGCACCAGATTCCGAAGCAGACGTGCCCAGGTTCGAGCCCTGTCCGCGGAACTTCTGGACAGTACGTGATGACATGTCAATAAGGACGCAAATGGTCTACTGGGTGAATTGCGTTTCCACACTATACAATACTTAGTTTATAATGACAAATGTACGTACATAATGGGTCAGGTGTATATAATATCAAGATCGCAACCCTGATTAAAAAGTAATAGTATTAACGATGTTGAAGCCTTCGGAGTGAAAGGGACGAATCCGTGCCCAGCCTAAAGGAAGGCAAAATCGATGCGTACTTGGAAATGGAGATGAATCGGATCTTTGCCAGACCGATAGTGCAAAGCGGCAACCCGCGAACGCAATTCGCGGAGACTCAACATAACTGTATATTATCTGTAAGTATGCGGTTTTTAAGTATCAAATCGCACATATCCAGTGAGGAATAGTCACTAATTATATGCATATTAATTTGTCGCACATATAAACTCTGTTTTTTTTAAATTTACGCTGAGTTCTTTCCGAATTTTGTCTGATCCTAATCTGAGTCGAATTGAGTATTAGATATTTGTTAAATTTGCGCCAGAACATTTTTTCGGGTGGCTTTTGTATGGCCTCTGATGACCAAAATGCAGCTTATGGCGTGCACGTAGACTAGTGCTCGCACTAACAGAAGAAAATGCAAAAGCGGTTTATGGCGTCTTTGAAAGTACCAATTATTCTTCGAATATAGCGCTCGCTAACCCTGGTCGGCAGACCATCTAAAAGAAGCAACAATTTGAAGTTGAACCTGCGCGCAGGCGGTGCTCGTCACTTTTGGATGGCCGGCCATTGAAGATCATGATGATTCATAGTAAGGTTCGTCCATGCCCGCTGCGAATGATCGACCCTGTGTTACTTTGTAGGCAAGTTTCCATTAAAGATGTCTTCACACGTGGTCGGGCGACGCACAGAACAAAAGTGGTCGCTTTATCTTCTATGTGTTGCTGCATGGTTAACCGAAAACAAGCGACACCAGATTGGTTTGGAATCGGAACTAAAGGATGGAAGTCTATATGTGAATCTGGGAAAGGAGCGATATCGTCGCGTAGTCGTCGGAGAATGAATAAAGGTTGTGCCAACTTGAAACCTAAAATCAGAGTTCGGTGTGCGTGTGAAGCTGGTATATAAATACAATGTTTTTATCACCATCCGCGCAATCCAATATGGTTTAATCCGCCTTATTTATGGTGTCTACGTGGAGATTTCCGGCCCGACGACCGCTCGGCTCTAGTTAATCCACCCAGTTTTGAAAGCATGGAACTTATCTGGTCTAATAGGACACGATCATCACTCCGTTCTATGCGAAATCTCAAGTTTGGTTCAACAACGAAGTAACAATAAATGTTTAAAGCGTAGTGACGGAATGAGATCATATATTGCTGGATACGAACGGCGAGTTACGGCCGCTAAAGGAAACTGGCAACTAGCCTCTGAGCATATAGTGTAAATCAGCTTTTGTTGAAGGACTACCCAAGAGAAGGTGAACTCCGACTGCAATCAACTAGGAGTGGGTGACATTTACAACCCTCATATACCCATTAAAATATTGCCTGTAATGAATCTACACTGCATTGGCCGTCGCGCAGGATAAAAAGGCTCGGTTTATCTGCTGAGTCTTACAGGGTGGTTAAGCGAAATCAGGTTCGAGTCCTGTCCACGGAAATTTCTTGACAGTTCTTGAAGCGTTTTGCAATTAGATCGAAACCGGCCTACTGGGCGAAGTTCCTTCTCTACATTATACGATGCTTAGCTTATATTGACAAATGTAAGGCGTTGCGCCACAGGGCCTGCTATAGCCCCCGCACAACTATGGACTCAAATAGATCATATAGCAATTAGTTTTCGATGGCGTGGTTCCATCCAGGACTGTCGGATCATATATTTGTTCGTTGTAGATTTTCGCTCACATTTTGCGAAAAGCAAAATAAAATTAGACCTCAAATAGGTGTAGGCAAACTCGAACAGTTGCCTTTTGACAAAAATATGCAACTTTTTTAAAATCCGTGCTATCTAGTCATGATTGGGAAATTTCTACATTATGAACGCAGATAAGTTCCGCTATATACATTGCAGGCACTATTGTGTGTGGCATTGTAGGCTCCCGCAAAATAAATCATTGGGTCTCATGCAAGGTTTTGGAGATTCTCAAAACTTTGCGTCAAATTTCTGCAAGCTCCGCCTATAACAATACTCGTGGAGTGGTTTAAAATCAAATGTTGTAATGTATTAAAGTTGATCCTGAATCGTTTTGGACCAGAACGTATGAAGAGATGTAAGAAGCGTCCGCATGAAGTTCGAAGTCTGGTCAAATACAATGGGATTGGTGTTTACTTCAAGTTCGCAAACTTGATTTAAAGAATTTTTTCCGCCACTTGCGCAATCAAATATTGTTTAATTTTTTTCTCTATATAATTGTGTGGCGAAAGCTGCAAGCAGTTAATGTTCGTGACTGCATAGAAATTGTGCAGCGAGCCTATTAGAGGAGAGAGCCGCATATCTATTTTACGGCACTTCAGTGACGCAAGAGGATCTCCTACCTGGCAGGCAAATTAGAAAACGTCTGACAAACGCAGTCCCAGTCCCCTACTATAAGTCTACGACCTAGTTTTCTCTTCTGCGGCCAACACAACTATGACTGTCATGGTTTTGTTCAATAAAGCATCAGCAGTAGTATTATAGTAGAATAAATTATTATGAGTGTAAATATTTTGATGCGAAAATTGTCATTTAGAATCTGCTCCAGTTTTCTTTTGATTTCTATTTATTTGGTAATCAAGAAGACGACAGCCGACACGTTTACTGTAATCAAGGTTGCGATCTTGATATGAACATCTGACCCGTTAGGTACATACATAGATCGGTTTCGTCCTTCTAGGGAACTCATCACGTACTGGCCTGAATTCTATGCGAATAGGATCGAACCTTGGCACGTCTGCTTCGGAATCTGGTGCTCTAACCACTGAGCCACCCTGCCACGCAACCAGTGTTCGTTTAGTTGACACGTTGGTTTGAGTTATAAACAAGTAGACGCTGCTTTAATTACTATTTTTTTGATTATCAACTTTTTCCTGATTTTGTAGGTATATGGACCCATTGACTAACGTTCCGTACGCCAATTTGGCGGCATTTCGTGTACTTCGCCGATTGTATACAATGCATGTTGAAACGGGCGCCGCTCCGATAGACCTCCTGCGCAGATACCGTAATGGAGAGCTGCCTCAGGTGGTGATGCAGTAAACCAAGACCCACCAGTTTCCCGCCTGTAGACTGATGACCTTATTTGGCTTTGTGATTATGCCATATGTAACAATCTAGTATTTTTGCCTTTCTTGTGTGTGTGTGTGTGTGTGTGTATGTATGCGTTGGCGGGTGTGGAGTTTGTGATAAAAAGATAGGGTAGGGTGGTTGTGGGGCAGTGTATTTAACTTTGATTCTTAGCTGTTAAAAACGCGTGCAGAGTATATCTCACGGAAGGTACCTGAGAGGTGGATGGACCATACAATCAAATGTCATTCACAAGGTTGTTTTCGATAGCATGTGTGCGAGAGAATGTGAGTCAAGATATCATTTTATCATGTATATAATATGTGAACATGATACATCTGTGTGCAATTTACAAGAGTTATTCACTATAAATAAGATTATTTTACACGCTGTTCATCGTTCGTTCTTCCTATTCTTTATTAGGTTCAGTTAAAAGTGCGGTCTGCCTTCTTTTTAAACTCTTTATTTTTACGCATCTTAATAAGAAAATTAATTGTACAGTTATTTGTCATTTCTATTTTAAATCTAATAATATATAGTTTGATGTTTTATGACTTCTTTTTCGAGTGTGGAAACCGTTCTCGCAATACGGCATCGTATCGTGCTCGGTGGCTACATTTTTGCAGATTTCTAGTAGAGCCATTTTCTTGGTAACCGTGCTGTTTCAAAATTGCCGAGCTCGTTGCGATGTTTTATCTCGTTTTATTAGTGATATAAGCGAAAATAGCAAGGGTAGCGGCATTGTCGATGCGACGTCGACTTGAAGTTGCCTCTGTCTAGATTGTGCTGTTTAGCTGCTACCTATTGAACGTTGCTGTATTGAGTTGTGCAATGCAATCATCACATTTAAAGTGTCCACGGTCTTCTTTCGTTTAGCAAAGATCCGATTGATCCCCGCTTCCAAGCACGCGTCGAGTTCGCCTTCGTGCTGGCTGTGTGCTGATTCGTCCCCTCACTCCGAAGGCTTCAACATCAATCGTACTTACCACTGGTGGACTTTTTTTCATATTTTACGATTAATTAGAAATTTGATAGTTTATCTCACGTCCACAGACTCGACTTAACTTTAAAACTAACCAATTGGAGCTCAATATTCTTTCTTCTCAAACCAGACGCCTCAAATACTAAACTTTTGTCTGCGTGTCTTGGGATGAATCTGGCAATTCTTTTGGTACTATCCTATTGTTCATGCATAGGACATGAACGAAGTTCCAGGTAGTAGTTGTGTCCCGTGGGCATACAAATTGGCCCCAGATAACACCTGGCCGTTCGCCTGGCTTGAAGTCGGACTTTTATGAACACTGCATTCAGCCTTGCGGAAACGTTCTGCTTTCTTGCCAATCCAGTTTAGTCTAAACTGTTCCTGAACTCACTCCTTTGATAATTGGACAATCCGACCCAATTTGCGTACGTGTGTGCGCTTCCCGCTTCCTATTCGCTGTTTTGTAATGTATCCGTTTATTCCAACTTAATATCGCTTTCTTTCCAAAATTGGCCATTTCATGTAAGATATTGCGGTCGAGTGGAGTTTCCGATAAAACAGCCAGAGTGTAGGGATTTACTGGAGTAACAGGTGTTCAGAAATAGTTGTAATTCTCAAATTCGGTGAACTATAGCACAAATTGATATCCATCAGGTTGGTATCATGTACCGACTCGGAAACCATAGTGTTAGTATCCGGTACTCATCGATTTAAAAGAGGTATCAGTTACTAACACAATAGCCATAGTGTTAGTATCCTTTACAGACTCGGTATATATATTATATAGTGTGAGTTAGCATTGAAGTCGTATTGTCGTTGACTTCAGATTATGTTAGCTTCACTATTACAGGTTTACACATTCGTCTAGGAGATTGTACCGTCCTATTATTCCACATTCTTCTACCAAATATACAGTGGTTAAAGGGCGTAATACCGGCTCCTACTGATGAGTCGCCAGTAAGCACGAAACGAATGTGCATGACATTATACTTTCCGTTCATGCTGCCTTTGGTTTATCCTTCTGGTCATATTTGAACGAATTTGTGACTAGGTGCGCAACACCTAATACATAATTGTGTATATATTAGTTCTCCACAAAAAACAGTATGTAAATGGCTTTTTTACTACTGCAACTATCCATTTCATCCAACGATAGAAAAATTTATAAATAACAGTTCTGAAAAAGCATAACTTGATCTGGAAAGAAGAGCTGTGCATCAAACAGTAAACATGAAAATACCATCTTGAGACTAATTCGTGTACTTGTTTCCACTGTAGAATACGAAGAAAAAACCCATCTCAGGCAGATTGCTTACACTGGCTTCATAATATTGTAATTAAGAGCATTTCTCGCAATTTTTCCCAAATTTTTCTGTTATTGATTTAGGCTTTTGTAAAATTTAACGTTACTGGTTTCATACTTGGTTTTATTTATTTGCCAAAATAAACCTGAAACATCAAATAATACTTTTCAAACCCGATTTGGTGCCAAGATCAAGTACTTGTTTTCAGTAAAGAATAAAGAAATAAGAGATACTGAACAAATCACTTCCACTGCTTTCACAGTGCTGAAATCATGAGCATGTCTCGCTGTTTTTCCCCAATTTGTCTGTTATTGCTTTCGTTTTTTTCTCGTAAAAATGTAATCTTACTAGCTTCATACCTTTAGTTAACAGATCGTTCAATCTAAACTTTTTACTGGTGAAAATATCCATTTCATCTGGAATGTAAACAATTAGAAATAACCGTTCTGATGAACTATGACTTGTTCTAGGAAAAAATCATCCGTATCATGAAATAGTAAATTTTTAAAAAACCCGTATGGGGACTTATATCAAGTACTTAAAGAGAAAAACACATTCTTGACAGATTACATGCACTGCTTTTACAATACTGAAGGAGTGATTTTTTTTCGTATTATGTTCCAAATTTCTGTATTATTGCTTACATGCTTTGTAAAAATGCACCCTTCATCCCTTTTTCTAATTTGCCAAAAGGAATTTGAATGCAGAAATAATTCAGTCAAAATTGGTTCTGCTGGAAATATCCATTTCGTGCAATTATTGAGAAAACTAAGCATTTTATAGTGTAGAAAAGGCAATTCATCCAGCATACCGGTTTCGTCCTTATTGGGAACTCATCCCGTACTGGCCAGAATTTGCTGCAGACAGATCTCGAATCTTGACACGTCTGCTTTGGAATCTGGTGCTCTAACCACTGAGCCACCCTGCCGAAGAAGTTAGAGCCCCAGAATCCAAAGCCGCCCAACCTATGTTAGATTACTAGGAAACATACCAAATAAAAAGTGAGTTTTGCTTAAGAGATCTAACAATAAGCATAAAATAAACAGTTTAAACTAAATTTACCATTTGTCTTATTGTGAAATTGTTTGTCGAATGTGAATTCCATTCAGTCTTCCAAAACCGGAAGTCGAAATATCCCGGGTCAAATTGAAGACAGTAAATGCAAATCCATTTTTAGGTACAAAAGGGTGGCTCAGTGGTTAGAGCACCAGATTCCGAAGCAGACGTACCCAGGTTTCGAGCCCTGTTCGCGGCAAATTCTGGATAGTACTTGATGAGTTCCCAATATGGACAAAACCGGTCTACTGGATGATTTTCCTTTTCTACACCATGCAATGCTTATTTTATACTGATAAATATAATTAAATAATGAGTCAGGTGTTTATATCAAGATCGCAACCTTTATTAAAAGTAACTATTATCAACGCCCGCGCGACCACTGTTCGTGTAATTATATTGAAAAAAACTGAAATAGTTGTTCTTATAACGCGTAACTTGTGTTAAAATGAACCTCTGAATCATCAAAAAATAAATTTTTTAATCCGGAATCGGACTAGGTAGTATGTCGACGTTTTGAACATCGTTGTCTTTGTGAGTTTTTAAAGCTGCAGTGAAGTGTGAGGACTAATAATCAAGGTGTTACAATCTCCTCCAGTCGGTATTTTGCAGTGCCTGTAAGTTAAAATGTATATTTATTATTGCCGAAATTGATTAAAACCAGAGGCTGTTAAAATGCAGGCATAACGGTATATATTCTTAGGCAATATCGATATAAAAGACAAATACAATGTAATATGCTCAAAGTTAACTTGATCTCTTTGTGCTAAATCTAAACTGTCTTATGATCACGCCGGGAATACCGTGTCGAGTGCCTTAGGAGTACACAGAAACGTCAAATAGCAATTAAGACAAGAAACGACGCAAAAAGAATACTCATTGAGGTTGCTAGTATAGTCTTAGATAAAGAACCACAACGAAGGCTGTAATGTCGGGTGTCTAGATCTCAATAAGTTGTCCTCTTACTGAAGGTAAACGCAGATGATGCGGGAAATTCCTTGGTGTAGGAGTCTAGTTCACACATGAAGAATAAGAAACTATCACAACTCTGCACATGATTAGTTTAATCTAAATTGCCTTAAAGAAATCGTGAAACAACACAAACTAAGCAGTATAAGTTGACTTTGTTAAATATTTTCAAAGGAGCTTCTTAACAGCTGCAGCAAAATTTGGCAAAGAAAATACTTTACATAATCAGAATTATAGTCGTTATAGTGAATGATATCTTTATGGTAACCAATAAAGGCAACTGCTATCGATATATTTCTTTAAATCAAGTTTATGAGCTTAAATTAAACACTAATCTTATTGTGTTTAACCATTCGTCGAACAACATAGCTAAACTACCGTCAGTCACACGTACTGGCGCGTTTGGATCTTCCACAAGCGAGGATCAAACTGCAGTGCATATATATGGAAAGCAAAATTAGATATGCGGCTCCTACCTCCAGTAGTCTCGCACACATTTTACTTGACTCGAAATGTCAGGTGCACAATTTACATGCAGTCACGAAAATTAGCTGATCGACGGTAATTTTATAGGCTGCTCGAAGACTGGTTAAATACAACAGAATTGGTGTTGACTTCAAGCTCGCAAACTTGATTTAAAGATTTATTACCACTTCCCGCGCAATCATTGATTGTTTAATTTTATTATATATATATATATATATATATATATATATATATATATATATATATATAAATGTATATATGTATATGTATATGCGGCGAAAACTGCAAAAAGTTAATGTTCTTGACTGCATAGAGATTGTGCAGCCGACATTTCCAGTCAAGTACAATGTATGCGAGACTACTAGGCGTGAGAGCCGCATTCTAATTTTGCTTTCCATATATATGCAATGCGGTTTGATCCTCGCTGGTCAGTTTGCCGTCGTACTCTGATGATGATCATGGAAGGTCGAAACGCGTCAGTGCTTTGCGACTGGCGGTAGTTTTGCTATGTTGTTCGACGACTGGTTAAATAAATTGGGATTGGTGTTTACTTCAAGCTCGCAAACTTGATTTAAAGAATTGTTACCGACACCCGTGCCATCTTGGATTGTTTAATGGTAGTGGTATAAATTTTATTCATGGTGGTTGTCTGTCGTGCATATGCAACTTGTCAAGTGTTGTAGTCGTTATCACTGAAGCTGTCATAATAGAAGAGACTGGGGCGTGCCAATTCATTAACCTCATCCCAATCTGAATGAAAATCCCGAGCGGCAGCTTCTAGTGTTGAGAGTCGTTCAGTGCGTGGTTGGAATTCATCTACACCTAGTAAAGAAGACAATAGTACATGCATAAGAAAATTAACCAAAAGAGAAAACTTATTGCAAACTATTCTCACGAAGAATTGATAGTTATCTTCTAAAATACGTTGTTGATTATTCAATTCAAGTTTGCGAGCTTGAAATAAACACCAATCCCATTTTATTTAACCAGTTGTCGAACTGTATAATAAAGCTACCGCCAGTTGCACGCACTTTGTTTTGTTGTTCGACGACTTTTTAAATAAAATGGGATTGGTGTTTACCTCAAGCTCGCTAACTTGGTTTAAATAATTGTTATCACCACCCACGCAATCATTGGTCGTTTAATTACGTTGTTCATTACCAAAAATCTAAAATTAATGAATAATGCTTTTTTACACATATTAACATCTCAATTTAATTGTATCTATAATTTGAATTGATAAATAAATCACGTGTCGAGGAATAAATGTGTTAAAACGAAGGTATACAGGAAAAAATTAAAAATAGTCATTTTCTTCGACAGAACTCAATTACGCTTTATATCTGGATGTGTCAGTTTGGGAAGGAAAGTTAGATTACACTGGATTGAATACATACATCAAACAACACCAAACAGGGATTCGGAAATGCACATCTTGATTAACACACACAAAAAGAATCAATTTTTAATTTTATTTTCAACTCATGTACGAACAACATATTTTCTCCGAGATATCATGATTTGCCAAATAACAGTTGTGCGTAGCACATTTTGTATTTTTGCTATGAAAAGCACTCGGAACTCCACCTTATCTGGCGAGTGATTCTTATAACAAACGTGTTTAGGTATTGCGACAAACGTCTCCGCTTTACCGTTTGTGTTGATCGTGAAACGCTCTTGAATTCGTTAATTTAGTAAGCAGCCGGTTCGGCCTACATAGTGCACAACGAGGCTATGGCCTTTGTAAGAGTAAACAATTAGTGCTTGCTCTATTAGGGCGTTTTCTTGAATAAATAAACACTAGTTGTGTCTAAGGCAAGCGAAAGGGCACTTTTTTGTCATTTTCGACGACATATTTCAGAAAGTACGTTACCATTAAAAGATAAACTGATATATATAAATATTTGCCGTTACGATGTGACAGGGTGGCTCACTGGTTAGAGTAACAGATTCCGAAGCAGTCGGTCCCAGATTCGCGCCCTGTCCGCGGTAACTTCTGGCCAGTACGTGATGAGTTCCCAATAAGGACGAAACCGGTCTACTGGATGAATTGTCTTTTCTACACTATACGATTCTTAGTTTAAACTGAAAAATATATGTACACAATGGGTCAGGTGTTGATATAAAGATGGCAACCTTGATTATAGTAACACAGATGCTTGTAAATATAATGATGATATCAGAATGCAAAGGATAAACTCCTTGTTGTTGAGCAGTCCAGCAGCGTTTATTAATACAAATACAATGGTTGCCCGGTTTGGTATGTAGGACGAACTTGCGAATTAGTAAGGATGCGAATTAAAGAACATTTAAGAGTGAAAATAGCTGGCAAGACGGATAACGTATCCGTAATAGCTGAATAAATTGTTTATAAAGCGGACACTCCAAATCAGCCCGATGTCCACACATTTTCAAAGTATCAATGAAAAAGAGTAAACTGCAGCAGGCGTTATTTCTAACATCCATAAAAATCCGCTAAACCACCAAGAATGTTCGTACATTATTTTGTATTAGGTGTTGCGAACCTGAGCAGAAATTAGTTCAAATGTGATCAGAAGGATAAACTAAAGGCAGCATGAACGGAAACTATAATCTCGTGCGCGTTCATTTCGGGTTTACTGGCGACAAATCTGTAGGGGCCGGTATTACGCCATTTACTCACTATATATTTGGGTGAGGAATGTGGGAAAATACGATGGTAAAATCTCCTATACGAATGTGTAAACCTGCAATGGTGAAGCTAACTTCATATAAAGTCTTCGACAATGTGACTTGAAAGCCAACTCTCTATCAATAATATATATACTGAGTCTGTAAAGGGTACCAACACTATGGCTATTGTGTCTGCATTCGATACCAAAATTATGATACCGAAAAGATACGTAGTATCAACTCTATGGTTGTCGAGTCGGTACATGGTATCAACACGATGGATTTCAGTGTATGCTAAAGTTCAAAAAATGTAGAATTACAACTATTTCGAGACATCTGTTACTCCCGCAACTCCAAACACTTTGGCCTTGATAGATGTCAGTTATCACATTTTGCGGTAATCATGACACATTCAATTAATTATATAACAGTTAGATAATGTTTTTAGCCGAGAACTAATGTATATGAAATTGTGTATTAGGTCTTGCGTACCTAGTAAAAACTTAGCTTAAATATGTCTAGAAGGAAGAACCAAAGTCATCAGGAACAGACAGTATAATCTCGTGCACATTCGTTTCGTGTTTACTGGCAACTCATCAGTGGGAGCCGGTATTACGCCCTTTACCCACTATATATTTGGGTGATGAATGTGGGAAAATATAACGGCGTAATACCGGCTCCTACTGATGAGTCGCCATTAAGCACGAAACAAATGTGCACATGACATTATACTTTTTGTTTAAGCTGTCTTTTTTTAATACTTCTGGTCATATTTGGACTATTTTATACTAGTTGCGCAACACAATACACAGTTGCATATAAATTAGTTGTCCGCCACAAACAGTACCTAAGTTAGCTATGGAGTCTAGTAGCTGATTTCTACATGTCCAATCTGGAAACATCAAAACAGGCATTCACTCATTTACAATTACTGGCCTGCCTCTCTGAAGAATGATGATGAAGATTTAGAATCAAATGATATGCTTAGAGATTTTAATAACATAGATCACCATATTCAGTTTACTTGCGAGTGTGAATTCCTTTAGTCTAACATACTGTCTTTCGTTGAGAATGTAAAATGAAAAACATACACCGAAAGCAGACAAGGACTAAATAGTAATCCATTACAAAAGCGCTGTGATAAACGAGCAAAAGATAAATGTCATTCGTAATTTATACAAAACAATTCTTCAAATCTTTTATGACGCCTCGATGTCATTAACTGGTGGTGTTCAAAACACCTTTACTGAAGAACTGGTATTCCGAAGGGCTAAGGGAGGCAAACGTGAAGAATAAACAACCACAGAAGAGCATCGAAGCCGTACCAAACCAAAAGACGATATATGTCAATATACCTTTTAAAGGACACACACCACATGAAATAATTTCTCGAAGAAATGAAAAGAAACAAGTCATCGGATGCCAAATAAGCTGATGATTGCCTACACAGCAAAACGATTAATAAACATAAACGTGAAGTCTAAGCTTCTAGCACTCGAAGCGTCCAAAATAATTTATTTATAGAAAGACAATAGGTGCAATAGGTATGTAGGCCGGACTGGCTGATTACCAAATAAGCGAATTTAATAACAGTTTAGACGAAGTTGCGATCTTGATATAAGCACCTGACCCATTAATTACTTACATTTGTCAGTATAAACTAAGAATTGTATAGTGTAGAAAAGGCAATTCATCCAGTAGACCGGTTTCGTCTTTATTGGGAACTCAATACGAACTAGCCAGAATTTACCGCGGACAGGGTTCGAACCTGGGCACGTCTGCTTAGGAATCTGGCACTCTACCCACTGAGCAATCCTGCCGCACACTACACTACACACAATTTCCAGTTATATACTAACTAATGTAACTCGGTTATCCTACTTTTTCTTTTAGGTTGAGCTCACATGGCACTCATTTAGAACAAAAGTTCCAACTAACCATCCCCAATCTGTCATTACTTGACAGACACCACACTACATGGAGAAGTGGTGTTGAAATGAACATTTACATAATGAAACGAACATTGGTTGCGCGAGCGGTAATAACAATTATTATAATCAAAGTCTACTGGATGAATTGCCTTTTCTACACTATACAATTCTTAGTTTATACTGACATATGTAAGTAATTAATGGGTCAGGTGGTTATGGCAAGATCCCAACCTTCGCTGTTGTATAATATATGTATTTGAACAAACCTGATTTCCTTGAATTTTAAAATTGACTTGATTATCCACCAGATATAAGAGTCTAGTTAACTTCTAGATAAATGAAAATATCAGTTTTTAACTGTGTTGTGAATATTTGCTTTTAAAAATCTGTGCTGCAATACAAAATTTAATTCTCATTTCAAATTACAAATGTATATAAATGTCTGGACTATAATGTTTGCAGTCCTATCTGGTTCAAATCTGTAAAGCTTGTAATATTGATCAATTAACTTGATAAATCATTAAAAAAATATCCTTTAAATTTATCGATTTATCCAGTTATAAATATTCTTAAGTTTCCTAATGACACACATTCCAGTTCAAAGGATAATGAAGAATATGTGCACGCATACCCATCGCACAGCTGTAAGTTTCCAAGATCGCATAACCAATCGTGGAACACTGACTGACTTGCATAAAACTCTGTTCATCTTTAGGCGTGACCGATGATTTCAGCCAATCCGGTTGTATTGGTCTATGTGCACTGAACCACCAAAAGTGACCCCATCATCCTACAGCCGACACGTCCATATAGTCTGACTTCTATGTTGTAGGAGCATTTTTTTCTATTTTCGGTAGAATTCACTAAATCCGGCTAGAATCCTGGCCTCTCAGTTCGCATGTGGAAATCAAGACGAACAAAATGGATTTTATCATAGGATTTAGAGACCTACCTCTATGACTCTTTCTGACAATACTTCTCAATAAACGATATGGATTCATATGAGTTCTCAAGATATACTGGGTGGCCTACCTCATGATTTAATTGAAATAAAAGTACATAAAATACATGCTTATAGACCAAGTTCAAATAGGAAAACATAATTCAACCGTTTACTATGTTTCTATCGTGGGTGGTCTAAAATAAATAAACACAAATATGCAAGATAATGATTGACAAGTCAGTCAGTCAGCTTTGTATCTGCACCACTATAGCGTTGATTTAGCAAGGCAGTCAGAATCTAGCTGGCATACTGCACCGATTTAAATTATTCATTGACTAATTAAAAATACAGCAAATTTAAATTCCATGGAAATAATGTGACTTATATTGTGAATATGCTACACTATCGTGATAGTAATAACGTATACTAAATAAAAATCGATAAAAAGAACATTTTTCACTATAAACCCTACATGTGTAGGCAATGAGTCATGAATAACTGTAAGTTGAATAAAGGCCAAAATTTTGAAATTTATGCAAAGTTATGTGACGGAGCAACATTTTCGAAAAAATATCAAACGGAAACACGAAATATATTTTTTTCGTATTTGCGGTTACTAACTAGCGCAGTTCTCTTTTCTGTTGCTAGGAGCACACAAGAATTCATAGTGTTATTCTACCAGAAATATTCAATACTACATTATTGGATGTCAGTTTTGAATTTCAGACACGGTATGAGAATTTTAACACCACTGAAAATTATATTGTATCCCGGTATGCACTTTAACCAGATGTTTCCATTGTTATTAAATTTTATGAGTAAGTGGAAGGCTACAATTCAAGGAAGATTCTATAGTTTAGCTATATATACATTTAAAATATCAGGATAATCATATACATTATAAGTATGTACTAAATTCCATATTAAAAGAATGTATATATATAATATATATATATATATATATATATATATATATATATATATATATATATATATATATATATATATATATATATACGGAAATACGAATGTGCATGCATAAAAACACATATATATGCGAGCATAATTTCATATATATAAAAAGGCATCCATATGTATATGCATTCAAACATACATTCTTGTGTTCAAGCATACACAAATGCATATCTGTAGACATAAAAAAATCTTACTTACATCACTATATAAAATAGTATGCACGAAACGAATGTGCACGAGATTATACTTTCCGTTCATGTTGTCTAGTTTATCCTTTGATTGTATTTGAACAAAATTTTTTACTAGGTGAGCAATACCTAATACATAGTTGCATATATGTTTATATATATATATATATATATATATATATATATATATAATTTATCCGCTGCAAACTGTATCTAACAGATATATAATTAATTGAATAATGTCATGTTTATCAAGAATGGCGATAACTGATATCGATCAAGGCCAGAGTGTATGATCTACTGAGTAACAGGTGTTCAGAAATAGTTGTAATTCTCAATTTCGGTGAAATATAGCATACATTGAAATCCATCGTGTTAGTACCATGTACCGACTCGGCAACTATAATGTTATTGCCTTGTATATTTTTGGTATTATAATGTTGGTATCAGGTAATGAAGCAACAGCCATAGTGTTAATATCCTTTACAGACTCGGTATATATATTATATAGAGTGAGTTAGCGTTGATGTTGCATCATCGACACTTTCTATGATGCTAGCTTCACTAATGCAGTTTTACGCTTTCGTCTAGGAGATTGTGCCATCCTATTATCCCACATTCTTCACCCAAATATATAGTGGTTAAAAGGTGTAATACCGGCTCCTACTGATGAATCTCCAGTAAGTACGAAACGAATGTGCATGAGATTATACTTTCCGTTCATGCTGCCTTTGGTTTATCCTTCTGATCACAACTGAACTAATTCGTTACTAGGTGCACAACACCTAGTACATAGTACATATATATATATATATATACATATATATATATATATATACAACCACATATATATATATATATATATATATATATATATATATATAATTAGTTTATATATTAGTTTTCCGCCACAAACAGTATCTAACTGTTATATATAATGTGAAATCAATGTATTGGGTTACACTGAAGCCAAGGCATATTATACAAATTTGGTAATATCTTTCCCGTGCATTGTGCTTGCCGCAGTGTTCTTACAGATTTTTTTCCATTTTATGTGTTTTTTTGAAAAGTAAATTTAAAGATATCTCGTTAGTGTATTTGTCTCATTTTAAATCATAAAATCTACGTAAGTCAAGAATTGGTACATAAAAATACTTGTTTGACTTTTGAAGAGGAAACAGAGGTAAATGTATTACGGCGAAAATTTTTAGAAAATAAATCAGTAACCGACTGCTATTCTTGGCGACTGGTGCAATAAAACGGGATTGGTGTTAACCTCATGTTCGCGAACTTAATTTAGACAACATTTAGACAGTGTTTCAGTTCGCCAACATGATTCTAATTTCCAAGTATAAAGATATATTTATCACAGCATGTCCATATTGACTTTTACGTAACTCAAATCAATTAATCTAGTAAAACAATAACAATAGACTTGGCGACATCATAAATTATGTCTTACGCACATGCGACTACCCAGAGGTTTATAACCTCGCACATATTGTGTTGCAGAGTGGCTTTTGGATATTTTACCAAACAATCATAGCTAATCAACTAGTTCATTCGAGGAATTCTATCTGATTGCAATGACGAGAAGTATGCATCAGTATCAAAGAGGCGGTGTAACCGAGCCTTACAAACGGACGATCGAATGATGCCAGCATTCTTTCATGCCTCAAATTTCCATCGCCATGGAACTGGTTTCTGGTGTCTTTCTTAGTCCAATTGCAACTGCAGTTACGTGACGATCGCCTAACCAGTACAAGGTGGTTGTTTTCTGATGCATTCACTTTGCTATGTGTGTATTAGGTAATTTTTGTACATTATAACTAAGTTACTTTTTACAGTACTGACAAAGTGGAAAATGTTTAGCCGGAGCAAGACGTGTAATCGCACGGAAACACGCGTTTATTTCCTGTTTATCATTCATTAGTGAGAGCCCAAACTACGTCTCAAACCCATTACAGAAGCGAGCAGGTAAAATTGTAATTAGGAAAAAAACGTTATAAGCAGTGTAGATCTAACTGTTAAACCCTTCATTTCTTTAAAGTAAGTTTGCGAGCTTGAAGTAAACACCAATTCCATTGTATTTAACCATTCGTCGAACAAAATAACAAAACTACTGCCAGTCGCAACGCACTGACGCGTTTCGACCTTCCTTGATCATCATCAGAGTACGACGGCAAACTGACTAGCGAGGATCAAACCGCATTGCCTATATATGGAAAGCAAAATTAGATATGTGAATCTCACCTTTAGTAGTCTCGCATACATTGTACTCGACTTTCGATTCGTATCTGCCGACATACACGTCTAGATAATAGTAACCCTATGCTTGGTTGTTTAGTATGTGTTAATGTCCACTTTTGTCAGTGGTAGGATTATAAATATTTAGTCTTACTTATTTCGCCCAATTTTAAGTAAATTTAAAACATGATTTCCAGTTTCAGCTTTTTATTTCAATAATAAATTGGTGGATGCGGTTTAATTAGGAATTGATTTTGAGGTGCAGTGCAGTAAATGTTACCGCCTTACCTTATGTGAACTTATTTCTTGCTAGATACATCAAGCTAATAAATACAGGCCTCTATATTAGCTCTTTGGTACAGATAGTATATAAATATATATTCGGTAGAAACGGTATTATTTATTACAATTTATTGGAAAAATAAAACTTAATAGGGGAAGAATATAAGATAATTTGAAGCCGCCAATGGCCAGTTAGATTCTGCAGCAAATACCTGCCCTCGATGTCTGGAGCACATGCCCGCATTCCAACAGTGATGATTTAACGTTTAGTTAACTGTGCAGTTGAACTAAACTCGAGGATTCACTTGTGATAGGAAAGCTTTATGCTAATATTACCGGCGAACTATATGCTAAGGTTGCAGAAACGATTATCTATATTTGACGGGGCGTCAACCATGGAATTGATATCGCTACGGCCAAAATGCATGAGCACTTCTTTTTATTTTATGTAGCAATCAGCTTACTTTTTATCCTAAATTATAAAGCAGGTTTTAATTAATTGATGCTCTGTTAAGTATAAGCATTTCCTATGAATAAGGTCAATTTGCAAAGTGCAAACTTGTTTGATGTTTGGCTTCGTTATAGACGTTGAATTTCTTTTCTATTCTGTGCTTTCTCTCAGGAAGCTCAAATTAAGGCATCATAAAGTGAGGCTTGCCTCTTCTCCTAACAATTACTTCCGGTTTCCAAAATATGACCTCATAATATGTCAATCATCACGAAATTTCTTTATGATGTATAGGTTACATATTTTGTGACGAGCTTCATTCATTGAATGTCCTTTTGTATTGGGTAAAACAGGTTAAAATGAAGTTATTACAATTCTCCTGTCTTCTTTTTGATTAACGTGTTCTTTTTAGAAAATTACGATCAGTTATGCTTAAATGTTGTTGCTCCCTGCGCAGCGAAATTATTGTTCAATTTGATTCTGCAATTTGCTTGTGTGGAACAAGTGAGAACTGTTCAATTTATACTTATTGCTAGATCCCTAACACAAAACTGTGTTTTTACTAGGTAAGTGTATTTCATAATTAGACGAACATTTGCTGCGTAGGCGGTAATATCAATTACTATAATCAAGGTTGTAATCTTGATATAAGCACCTGATACATTAATTACTTACAAATTTCAGTATAAACTAAGTATTTTTTTAGTTAAGAAAAGGTAATTCTTCCAGTAAACCGGTTTCGTCCTAATTGGGAACTCATCACAAACTGGTCAGAATTTGCCGCGGACAGGACTCGAACCTGGGCACGTCTGCTTCGGAATCTGATGCTCTAACCACTGAGCCACCCTGCCGCACATACTACGCACAATTTTCAGTTATATACTAACTAAAGTTTCTTGGTGTCTTTCTTTTAGGTGGAGTCTATATGGCTCAGTGTTTGGAGCACCAGATTCCGAAGCAGACGTGCCCAGGTTCGAGCCCTGTCCGCGGCAAATACTAACCATTACGTGATGAGTTCAAAATAAGAATGAGACCGGTCTACTGGATGAATTGCCTTTACAACACTATAAAATGCTTAGATTATACTGAAAGATGAATGTACATAAAGGATCAGGTGTTTATATCTAGATCGCAACCTCAATTGTAGTAGGTGTGTTTCATGTATCTGTGTATGTATGGTTCTGTATGCGTACACTCATCTAATACAATTACAGTGATTTAGTCATATATACTGACGCTTCACTAGATAAGCGTACACCATGCCTGTGTGTAAGTGCTCTCGTTGATTCGTGATGCTTGATCGAAAATGGTGGTTTCCTAATATATATATGTATGTATGTATGTATGTATGTATGTATGTATATATATATATATATATATATATATATATATTTCTATCTTGTTTTGCTTTCTAATTTATATATAAAGATATGTTCATGAATAGATATTTGAGAAGACCATGAAAAAGAAAATTTTCTTATATCTGACAAAATTTCTTTTTGTTTTTGCACAGAGGAAGGGTACAATGAATATATATATAAGTGAAAGAAAAAGAGGAATGAAGAAACTCGTAGAGAAAAAAATATTTCAAACTGCTCAATTTAGCTGCGATAGTTTTTTTTGTTCTTCAATAACATAACTGATACCAAGTCAGTAATTGTTGTGCAAGAGTAAATAGTACAACACGCACAATAAATAAAGTTTAATTTAACTACCCATTTAACATTGCATATTTCTCTTCAGTAGCGGAAGCGACTGCTCAGATAAGGCGAGTAGACTGACAAAGAACAAAAGGAAATTATTGAACTAAGTGGTGAATTTACCGCTGCTGTAAGCATATATATCCCCTCATGAAACTATAATATATTTTGTCAAATTAAATAAATAGGAAAACATATTTAAGCAATAACCAAGGCACCGGTCAGTGCGAAGAATATTTAGTCATGTTTATGTGTGCAAAATAAGCACCAATCCCAAAGTTTTAAGCCATCGCAGAAAAGGGTAGCGCTCCAGTGAGTTATATGTACTGGCGCGTTGCTACCTTCCATGGTTATTATCAGATCAGGGCCGACAACTGACCAATTGGGTCGAATCGTGATTAGCACATAATTTTCGAGATGGGTGGTAAATTTGATGAAAATGAAAAAACAACTTACAAACGACCAACTTTATCACAAGCACGGCAAAAGACGAGAATATGCGCATCTGAGACATCACTGGATGTTTGATATATTGTAATAATCATTTATAGACACACACCTCTTCAAAATTAATTCACTCGTCTAAACTGCTTAGTAACGTACTACCAAAGAAGGTATGCCATTTGCCCCGTCTTGAACCTGGCAAATTCTGATTATTTTATTGATTTATTTGAAAGTTAAATAGTTTCCATTTTCTCGTTTAACTCAACTACTTTCTCATTTGCATCTATTCTACGAGTTGCGCTCGTAGGATTAATGACAACTCACCAACTCCGTGTGTTTAAAAAAGTTTTATATTAAAGAATTACTTGCGCCTGATAATATTGCTATTAAGGCTCGTATTCCAAAGTGATTTTATATAATTTAAGCACAAAAAGATGAATGTGTACTATCAAGCTATTCTAAAATAATACTTGTTATACCTATCATATTAGGGGCAAATTAAATATCTTCGAGTCCTCCTATTATTGGTAAAAGTATTAAATAATAGCACAACAGATTCGGCCTCCCCTTCTTAATAAATTTGACTAATTTCTTTTCAGGTGGCAAACCGACTACGAAAAGCACACACATAGACGTTGCTTAGTGTGAATTCTGAAACAGTCTGCTACAAAATCAAACAAACATTGGTTACGCGGGAGGTGAAAAAATTACTACAATCAAGGTTGCGAACTTGATATAAGCACCTGACCCATTAGTTACTTAAATATGTCAGTATAAACTAAGAATTGTATAGTGTACAAAAGGCAATTCATCCAGTAGACCGGTTTCGTCCTTATTGGGAACTCATCATGTACTGGCCAGAATTTGCCGCGGACAGGACTCGAACTTGGGCACGTCTGCTTCGGAATCTGGTGCTCTACACACTGAGCCATCCTGCCGCGCACTACACTGCACACAATTTTCAGTAATATACTAACTGATGCAACTCGGTTTATTTTTTTCTTTTATGCGGATCTCATATGGCATCTATTTAGACCCAGCTTTCAAACTAACCGCCTCCAATCTGTCATTTCTGAACAGACAGTACACAACTTCGGGTAGTGGTATTAAAATGAATATTTATATAATTAAACGATCATTGGTTGCGTGGGCGGTGAAAAAAAATTGCTACAATCTAGGTTGCGAACTTGATATAAACACCTGACCCGTCAAGTACATACATTTGTCATTATAAGCTAAGAATTGTACAGTGTAGAAAAGGTATTACATCTTCCAGCGCAACCGATGTTCCTTTAATTATTTAAACTTTCATTTCAATACCACTTCCCCATGAAGTGTGGTGTCTGTTTAGTAATGAATGATTGGGGATGTTTAGCTTGAGTTTTGGGTCTAAATGGATGCCATATGAGCTCTACCTAAAGGAGAAAAAGACTAACCGAGTTAAATTAAGTAGTATATGATTGAAAATTGTGTGTAGTGCGCGGCAGAGTGGCACAGCGGTTAAAACAAAAGATTCCGAAGCAGATTTTCCCAGGTTCGAGTCCTGTCCGCGGCAAATTCTGGCCAGTACTTGATGAGTTCCCATTAAGGACGAAATAGTTCTACAGGATGAATTGCCTTTTCTACACTATTTAACTCTTATTTTATGCTTACAAAATTAATTAGTTTGATAATTGTAAATGAAGAGCCCAGTTCGCGTAAACTTTTTAGTTCTTTCGCCACAGAATGTCTTAGTGATAATGACAGGGATAAACAAGCAAATGCACAGGTATGATAAGTTGAGAACTGGGCCTCATCTAAACAAAATTTTATCTATGAATAGTTTGCGAAATTGAACTTTATTGAGATTCCATATCACATTTTACCAATCGGACATAAAATAAAATATGATTGTGCTTTAAGTATGCCTAAGGATTTAATCTTTCTCTGCTCATAATTTGAGTACAACTGAAAATGGCTGATAAGTGTCAAATTAAAATGATTACATAATGCGGTTTACAAAAGATGAATTATGCTCACTAAAATATTTTTTTTCATTTTCCCAGGATAAGAAAGGCTGACAACATGATATCGATTGGAAAATGTTTGGGGAAATCACCAGGCAAATGTCAGTGAAAGATTCATCGAAACACAAAAAATTAAAACGTATTGCACTCTGGTAGACGTCTTAATTGAAAGCATCTTTGAATAATTAATTACATCGGAATTAAATTTCCAATATTTTGGCATGCTTTGGAATATTGATACATGCGATATATATATATATATATATATATATATATATATATATATATATATTCCTTAAAACAAAACGTACTTCTATTGTACGCATGAGAATGAGTTCTTATACACCACATTTTCCAACAATAAAGTTTTGAAACTCGTTGATCACCTGATCATAGAAAATTAATGAAGTTTCTTCCATTGAAACGTTGGTAAATTATATTATAACTAATAAAAAATTTTGTCCAAATTATAAACAAAACCAGGACTGGGGCCAATAATTACATTATTATCAGTAGTATCATTAAAATCTGAAAAATGCCTACGGTTAAAAATCCAAAATACTGCATTGGTAGCAATAATCTGAAAAGAGGATAAGAGCAGATATATAATGAATATGCAATCTGCGTTGCGAAGGTCTAATTGCAGACTCAACTCGCATGAAAGCAACCAATAACTGTGGAGGACGAAGATTAGATTGCACCTCATTTCCAGTGGTTAGCATGAATGATGTTGAAGTCTTCGGAAGAAAGGGCCGAATATGCACCGAGCCTGATCGAAGAGAAAAAAGAAGCGTGCTTGTAAATGGAGATGAATCGCATCTTTACGAAACTGATAGTGCAAAGCGACAACCCCCGAGCGCAAATCGTGGAGATTCAACACATGAAGCTGACACTCCACAAACATTCAAAGGATATTTAGGAGGAGTGTTATCTTTATTTGTACACGTATATAGATAGCGTAGCAGAAATTTATTATCGTCGGATTTGTTTTCTACCAGTTACCTTGTGCAATAATGTCTTGCATAAGCTACATAAAATAATTTATACGGTCTTCAAAGTTACGATCAATAGGCAAAATGGACAAACGCAATAAAAAAGCGTACGTTTGCGTGAGTGTTAATTTCATAAAACGTCTCAAAGTGTCAAACGTGTGCACATAGTCAACAAACCTAGGCAATCCAATGAACCGGAAACGAATTGCTCTGGATCGTAGAAATACTCCAATCTATTATCCAGGAAAATATTTTTTTAAATTTGATTGCAATGTGCCAGGCAAATGTTTTAAAGCACCTACACATAGACGCACACAAAATTACAGGTGATAACTCTACTAAACCAAGAATCTGATTTATCCCACTGACTCTAATATTTTGCTTTAAATGATCTATGTATACATCCACGCTTAGCATACTTTTAACGAAGTTGTGATTGATAAAACTGAGCAGATGATTAAATCAAGATTAAAACATGGTTTTACACACTATACAAAAAATTAAAGTATTTTCGACTAAAATATTTTGTATTACGAAATAGTGAATCTATGAATATATATTAATATGTATATAAATATATATCTATGAATATATAAAAGTTATTTTTGATATATATATATATATTATATATATATATTTCTAATTAGGAAGAAAAAACACATTAATAACAAAGTGGATAATGACCATTTATTTCAAGACTACTAAACTACACTTTACAATGTTCCAATTATATACATCCTGGGTTTTCATTTGATCATGTGCGTGGTTTTACTTCTATTTCTTGTTTGGATGATTAGTAAGTGTGTATGCGTATGTGTCTGTGTGTGTAATTACGTATGCGAGTAGGAGTCTTTCTCGTTGCATTGCAAATTGCGGTCTGAGATCTGGTCATTCTTTTATTGATGTATTGAGTCCTTACCAACTGTTCGCATTATTGGTTGTTACGTGTACGAATTTTTTTCCTAAATGTCATTTTTCACTTCGTCTTTATTCTTAATTTTGATTATATATATATTATCAAAGTTTGCTCAACAAGTAGACGAGTTTTGACCTTATTGCGTACTCGTTAAGTACTGTTCAGAAATTACTCCGACCGAGGCAAAATCGATTTAGAGACCTCTACTCATTAACTGCGCCAACCCTGCCGCATATATATATATATATATATATATATATATATATATATATATATATATATTCATTGCACACAGGAAGGGTACAATGAATTTATTAAAGCTCTCATTTCAAAGAAGCATATATATATATATATATATATATACCATATATATATATGTGCGTAGGCGACTTTGTTTTCCTGGAAATAAAATCATAGAAAAAACCAAGCGCCTTTGTAGTTGCA
>JAQBSW010001165.1:0-35000 GCA_029291075.1 Eudiplozoon nipponicum | reverse complement strand
TTTCATGCAGATTGCTAGTTCATATTGTTTCGGATTGCAGAATCTAGCGTTAAAATAGACGGTACAACCAACAATGTCGTTAAAAAGTTGTGCTTGTTATAAATTTTAGGCAAAGGGTAAATTCACCTCTGGAGTATGCATTGAGTGGCGAAGATTCTCGCAGCGTTTCCGCTCTCTTCTGATATTGCAGATCTAGCGCTTCCTCAAGAGTTCGTTCGAGTGCTGAATTCAGGCCTGAGTTGTTGCCACCCATGTGCTCATATGCACCTTTCAGAGCTCTGCAAAGTTGGAAAAGTAAGACAAAGAATAAAGGGAAAGGTGAGATCCAAAGGTTTAAACAGCCTCGAGTTGGTATCAAAATTGGGCTCGTGCCGATTTTCAGATTCACACCAAATGCGTCTACACTAGCCTCCGATGGCCAAATTTTCAGGACAGAATTTGCTTCGCGGACTTTCTTGGCAAGCCAACTACGTGAACCATTGGCCAGGTGTTTATATCTAGATCACAACCTTGATGACAGTAACTGTTATCACAGTCCGCACAAACAATATTTGTTTAATTAGATAAATGTTTATTTCAAAACAACTTTCCCATGTAGCTAAATACAGTTTGTTGCGAAGAACTAATATATATACTTACTTTACTTTACTGCGGCTGACTCCTTTTGGAGGATAAGCCGGCTCCATTTTCATGGAGTTTCTTGGGAATTTGGTACAAGTGGTGTCCCCTCACCACTCGAAACTAATATATATGCAAGTATGTATTAGGTTTTGCGAACCTAGTAACAAATTAGTTCAGTTGCCTTTGGTTTATCCTTCTGGTCACAACTGAACTAATTTGTTACTAGGTTCGCAAAACCTAATACAAACTTTCCCATGTAGTTTGGTGTCTGTTCTAAAATGCCAGATTGGGTGCCATGTGAGCTCCACATAAAAGATAAAATACTAACCGAATTACATTAGTTGGCATATAACTGGAAATTGTGTGTAGTGTAGTGTGCGGCAGGGTGGCTCAGTGGTTAGTGCACCAGATTCCGAAGCAGACGTGTCCAGGTTCGAGCCCTGTCCGCGGCAAATTCTGGCCGCTACGTGATTCAGTTCCCAATAAGGACGAAATCGGTCTACTGGATGAATTTCCTTTTCTGCACTATATAATTCTTAGTTTCTACTGATATATGTAAGTAATTACTGGGTCAGGTGCTTATATCAAGATCGCAACCTTGGTTATAGTAATTGTTATCATCGACCGCGTAACCAATGTTTGTTTAAACCGCATTAGAAAACGGGCTTCCCGAGAGTACTGTTGAGGAAAACATACGGTGTAAACAACGGAGAAAAAGAAATAAAACTGAACCCAACCAAACGACGGCATATTTTTTTACCTTTTAAAGATGGCACACAACCAGATTGTCTCCTCCAAGAATTTAAAAAAAGAGTGACATATTGATTTTCCCATACACAACCGATATTTTTGAATAATGACACTCTTAAAAACATGAATTCCAAAACAGTTTATATATACAATTGCCATAACGGCTCAGTGAGCCACATCGGCCAACTGGTCGACTACCAAAGAAGTGAACTCATGAATAATTTAGACTAACAATATCTGAGCACACTATTTACAAAAATCGCCCTCCAAATCAGGCGAATAGCCAGATGTCTTAACTAGCAAAAATTAAAACCCGTTTCGCAAAGCGGAAGCTGTCACATGCGATATACTTAATTTTCATAAAAGTAAAAAAAAGAAGTTCACATCTGATTTAAATATAAACTGGTGAATTTAGTTGTGAATTTGCTGATTTAATAGGTGATCAGAATTAGTTCTAATTCTCCATTGTGCGAGTATTCGTAACAGTCTCGGTATAAATTAATTAAATTGCGAGTTAGTATTGAAGTCGCATTAAAGCTAACTTCATTACAACGTTAATACACACGTATTGGAGATTTTACCGTCCACCTGTCCAACTTTTCTTGACCAAATTTATGGTCGGCATAGGGCGTAGTGCCGGCCCCAATTTACGAGTCGTCAATAAGCACTAAACGCGTATATAGATGAGATTACACCCTTCGTTCATGCTGACTTCTATACATTCGCGTAGTTCTATTCTAACTAATTTATTACTAGTTAAGCAATACCTGATGCACAGTTGTAAATTGGTGAATTGTTTACGCGTATGTGTGCGTGAGGGCGTGCCTCAGAAAATGCGTTTTTGTCTTCCTGTCTGCTATTGATTAGAACATGTATTCCGTACAATAAAACGAACATTGGTTGCGCGGGCGGTGATAACAATTGTTATAATCAAGGTTTCGATCTTGATATAAACACCTGACCCATCATATACATATGTTTGTCAGTATAAACTAAGAATTTTATAGTGTAGAAAAGGCAATTCATCCAGTTGACCGGTTTCGTCCTTATTGGGAACACATCACGTACTGTCCAGAATTTGTCGCGGACAGACACGCACCCTGACAAATCGAAACACACACGTAATTAACCACCACTAGACTATGGCTGCCACAAAGAAATAGAGGTAAATCTGAAAGTCAGACATGTTACCATTCACTTAATGAAACTAAAGCTCCGAAAATATATATATATATATATATATATACATATATATATACATATATATCGAACTTTAAAATTTGTCTTTTTAGAAGTTCACTAATTAAAATGGTCATTAAACGTAATAAATATAAATACAATAGGATTGGTCTTTACTTCACCCGCAAACTTGATTTAAGGAATTGTTGCCATTAACGGTGAAATCATTTATTCATTACAGTGCTGTAATAATTTAGGTTTTAAAAGCGTAATATAATGAATTTCATTCAAATAAACTTACCATTATATATATATATATATATATATATATATATATATATATATATATATATCATAACAAGTTTCACCATTTTTTTAAATATGTGAGCACCACCTTTATTTCATGGTTACGACAAGTATACAGTTGAGATTGGATGAACGAATATAATTACGAAACCAGAATTATGGCTGTAGATACTGGTAGAAATAAAATTTACTAATAAATGTTATTTGTAGTAAAGGTTGTTTACATATATATATATATATATATATATATATATATATATATTTATAATGTCCATGCCTTTTAATATTACACAGTATATTTCTAGTGGGAAGAACAACACACACACATATATATATATATATATATATATATATATATATATATATATATATATATACATATTCACAGAGCTTTAATTGGATTAAGCAATGGTAACATGTCTGATTTCCAGTTTTACCTCTATCTTTCAGACATCATACTGTATTGGTGGCTAATTGCATGTTGATTTGTAGTGTTTATATATATATATATATATATATATATATATATATATATATATATATATGCTTCAATGCCGTTTGTAAAATCATTGCGTTTTTGCTGCAAAAAAACGGCCAGGAATACACAATTGTCGTCAAATCAAATATTGATGTGTGTATCTCTACTTCAGTTAAATGTTGATTTAATACCGGTACACGCTGTATACTCTTAAGATTGGGCTAGCAACAAATTTGCCAAGAAATGGTGAATTATTTAAGCTTCAACCGTTTTATA
Organism: Eudiplozoon nipponicum; assembly: GCA_029291075.1. Taxonomy (NCBI): domain Eukaryota; kingdom Metazoa; phylum Platyhelminthes; class Monogenea; order Mazocraeidea; family Diplozoidae; genus Eudiplozoon; species Eudiplozoon nipponicum. Next base: position 31,390 of record JAQBSW010001165.1, on the reverse strand, counting down.
TTTGCATTTGATAATAAAAGTCTAATTTACCTTTTCTCCTGCACAACAGTCGCGGAGATGGCTTACTGGGTAATTACTTATTAGATAAAATTCTAAATTGAAACCTCACCTAAGCAATAAAATATTTATACTTTGAGTTATCCGCCCAACTCATTACTTGCCGTACATTATTAAAGTTAAACTACTTCAAATGTCAGTCTAATGGTCTAGAGGACAACAAAACAGGAGCACAACACAAGCGGAGATCTAGCTTTAACGCGCGACTGGCTGCAATTTAGCACAAATCGATCCGCCAGTTTGTGACGTACTGAATCAAAATTTATAACATGATTGCCTATGTAAACTCATAACTGCGTCCACAGAGGCGCATACGATGACAGAAGTCTCCAAACAATGTGAGCGTTTAACACTGCAATCAACACTGGCGTTGTTACCACGTGAAAACTTTGCGCAACGAGGTGAAACGATCAACTATACTGGGAAAAATAGCACTTGTATATGTAACAGTGAACAATGCGCACAAATGGTTAATTCTCAAGCTATCAAACAATAATGACAAGATATCAGACATCACTTCGCAATACTGCGAGAATGACCTTTACATGCAAACACGCATACACACAAACACAAACGCATACACACTCACAAACTAGTCAAAACAAGAAACATCAGTAAAAACGAGTCAGATTTGTTACCACTAGCATAATCAATTGAAAACCCAAAATGTATAAATATGTATGATTGTATAAGAGATGATTAGTATTCATGAAATAAATGGCCTTTATCCACTTTATTATTTGTGTTTTCCTAATTATAAGAATTATATATATATATATATTATATATATATATATATATATATAAAGCATCGTCAAGAAGCTTTTTATTTATATAAATGGATTTCTTAGAAGATTTTCTATGATTAAATTTATATCAGAAATAAGGAAGATTAATAAATATTTTTTTAAACACCTGGAGGATATTTCACAGTTATCCGATCTATTTTAACCTTAAAGGTTGCTGTCTGACAGTCAATTGTTTAATCAATATTAGGGATTTCAATTAAGGATCCATAAGTTTTGCCGGGTCTATCGCCTAACAATAGTTAGGGAACATGGTTTCACCCGATGCAATATCAGCAAACTAATTAAAATACATTTAACACACCAACGTAGAATTAAGCGGGCAACCTATGTGACTATATGGTTTAACGAAATGTGGCATGATCTTTGGAGCAGAAGAAGTACACAATTGCAGTCAAAATACCCCAAACTGATTGAATGCATATTTTTAGTTCGTATTTTTACCTCTCTTTAAACTAATTAACCATCTCTTTCACTTTTCGCAGACTTTCCTCATAGTTTACGATTGCAATTGAACCCTTAGTTGATGGAAACACACCTGAAGAGATTCTGCCTGCTCACCATTGCAAAATGCTGACACTTATGCGTTTAAGAATTTGGCATATTTTACCTATTAGCAATTTTTCGCATTTAGTAAATGCTAGCATTGAAGTCGTTTTGTCGTTGACTTCAGATTATATTAGCTTCACTATTACAGGTTTACACATTCGTCTAGGAGATTGCACCGTCCTATTATTCCACATTCTTCTACCAAATATATAGTGGTTAAAGCGCGTAATACCGGCTCCTACTGATGAGTCGCCAGTAAGCACGAAACGAATGTGCATGAGATTATACTTTCCGTTCATGCTGCCTTTGGTTTATTCTTCTGGTCACAACTGAACTAATTTGTTACTAGGTTCGCAAAACCTAATACATACTTGTGTAACAGGTGTTCAGAAATAATTGTAATTCTCAATTTCGGTGAACTATATCATACATTGAAATCCATCATGTTGGTATTATGTACCGACTCGGCAACCATAGTGTTAGTACCATGTAACTTTTCGGTTCTATAATGCTGGTATCGGGTACTGACACAATAGCCATATTGTTGGTACCCTTTGCAGACTTAGTATATATATTATATTAAGTGAGTTAGCGTGGAAGTCGCATTGTCGAGACTTTATCTGATGTTTGCCTCACTACTGCAGGTTGACACATTCGTCTAGGAGATTGTACCGTCCTATTATCCCACGTTCTTCGACCAAATATATGGTGGTTAAAGGGCGTAATACCGGCTCCAACTGATGAGTCGCCAGTAAGCACGAAAAAAATGTGCATGAGATTATACTTTCCGTTCACGCTGTCTTTGGTTTATCCTTCTGGTCATAATTGAGCTAATTTGTTGCTATGTGCGCAACATCTGATACATAATTCCATAAATATTAGTTCTTTGGCACAAACAGTATCTGAATATTTATTTGAAGAAATCGGTGTTACGTTTTTAAACTGCAAAAATTGAATTGATCAAGCAAAATAGGATAACCGGACGAAATAATCCCCAATGCGTATGCCGTTTCAAGCAACATTTTTATGAATTTACAAGTAAACTTGTACTATTACTACTGCTGCTACAAATACTACTGCTAATACTACTACTACTACCAATACTACTAATTCCACTACTAGGTAGCTATTTCCTAATTCCGGATGGAAGCTATATCAGTATTACCTCACTTCAACGCTCTGTCTGGTTTGAGAATCTATAACGGCGCCTTCGTGCCACCTGCATAGTCATGCATCATACTAACAGTAAATTAGAGGCTTCAGTGATGCGAAGAGAGGGTTGAATTAAATAATTACATATTTTTTTAAATAGGTTGTTTAAAAAGCGAATCTTTTGTTTGATTTGGTGTCGCTCTATGATTGCCTATTACTTGTGAATTGTGTGGGTGAACCAAATGATAGGTAAAAACGCTATGAATGTGATATAGCAGCATCTGATCAAGGACAACTAGAGGCTTTTTGATTGAAAACACTTACATACTTTCATACGTAAACGAAAATCGAAGTCTCTCAAAACATAGGTTCCAGAATAGACAAGGTCAAAGAGGCAGAATTAACGTAACCACTCCACTGGACTCTGTTTGATGCTAGACCTACACGAATGTTTGCTCATTTGAATACGCGGTCAAGAGATTTATCATCATCATCATCATCATCATCATCATCATCATCATCATCATCATCATCATCATCATCATCATCATCATCATCATCAGCAGCAGCAGCACCATTAGCATCATAATAATAATAATATTCATCATCATCATCATCATCATAATCAACATCATCATCATCATCATCATCATCATCAGAGACAACTATACAAAATCTTTCAAGAACTGATGTTTCACTGCTATATAAACACAGGAAATAGAATAAAATGTAGAACTAATTTTAAAAATATAATGACGAAAATAATAGTTTAAAACAAATTTGTCTAAAGGAGAGTCGTTTATTAACAGGAGGATCAAATTCCGATGGAGATACTTGCCCAAGTACTACAGAGAATTGAGTCAAATTAGTCCTACACACACACACACACACACACCATTATAGCCAAATAAGCTTTAAGACAAGGCGACGATGGAAATGCAATTTCCTTGGGGATTTCACTCCGTCGAATCATAAGCACAACCAAACATCGCAGTCAACTCTGCCTAACGAAAAGTAGAAGAATGTATATAAGAACATGTTTCCATTAGAAATCTGCAACAAGAACGCCACTCAGCTCTATACTCGATACCAGATCACGGAGGGTTTCCATTGAATAACTATGACGCACACGTAGACCACATCCTGGTGAACCAAACTAGCATTTTGCTACCCAATTTGAGTGTAGTTGACTTTAGCTGTTTCTGCGCAGAGATTGCTAGTCTACCACTACTGCGATTCCAGCCATTCATCGGAGTTGTTTTGGGCACAGAGCAAGCGGAATGTGCAAAAATGTCCTTCTAAAACAAAGCCGAACGCATAGCTCATCATACCTTTTTGTGTTAACCAAAGTCAGAAAAAACAACACTATTGGCTGCTGACACCGGTAGGGCAGCTCGAGAGTTCGACAACGTGCATGAATTCGGTACATCCATCTCTTTATCGATGCAAACCGTATCTGAGTAGGCACAGCTCTCTTCTCCAACACGGCACAAATTCTACTGATGGTGACCGCGGCACAAAAAAAGCTGAAGCTGCGGCAGGTGATTGGAGTAATTGAGTCACTATGCTAGCGGATGGGAATTACAATGGCACGTTTCTACTCATTTGACGAGCGAATGCTTCATTCAGATTGCGACAATAGGCTAATATTGATCATTTCGAACCATTTACAACGAGTGTTTGGAAATTCCAAAAGAAGGCAATCGATTGGAGCAGCTTTATGGTTCTTCAGTTTGACCACAAGTCTCTGCCACTTCATCAAAATCAGGTGTTTCGGTAGCCATATTGTAACAAAATCGAGGTATCCCTTCGTAAATAACCATAGCTAACTGACGAGATGTATGAATTGCTTCACGAGCTAGATTAGTTAACGATAGGCCCCCTAAATTCCTGACGGTGTAGTATCTTCCAAAATGTAGGATCTGAGGATACATTTTTTTTAAAAGTTGTATTATGCTTTTGCAGCATCCAGCCCACAAGTAGAAATAGACCACTGGCACTCCTCAGTCGCTGTGTGTCTGCCCGCATACGATGTTCAAAGCTTACGAGCCAGAGTGTGATATTCTTAAAGCTTCGTCGCAGAAGCCTTACGTTAAATAGCTTCAGCGCAAGAAGAGAAATTCTGGATTTTCATCTTCGGCAGACAACACCGATGTTGCGTAAACATTTTCGTCTTCGCCTTGAAGATTCTGTTTTATCCACAGTTGGCTACCGTTGCCAATTTCATAGCTTAAGAGAAGCGATCCGGAATGCTTGTTGAACATTTTTATTCGATTTCAGTGCACGGATATTACCATGGAATACGAGTGGTCGGACGAAGTCGTATTTCATAAGAAAAACAAGCAACCAATATAAATGGTCCGACGCATTAATTGAATCCATGATAGGCATTCGCGTTCTGCATGGGCAATAATAAATGACAGTCTATGCAAGTGTAGTTTACGCCGCTATGCCCTGTGGCACAATGACGTAGTTTATGCCAGAAACGTTGATACACCACAACTAATATAAGGCTAATAGCGAGATCGGAGAGCATGAAGCCGGTTACAAAGCTGTTTGTAGCCGGTATTTATCTCCCTAGAGCTCCGCTTCCCAAGCAGCCTTAATCTAGGTTGACATGCAATTATATATATATATATATATATATATATATATATATATATATATATATATATATATATATATATATATATATATGACAAGAATAAAAACGTAATTAATGAATACTTATTTTTAAACAATATTTCTACTAGTATCTAAAGCTTAAAAATTTTTCAATTTCATATATATATATAAACAAGTTTGTGCAACGAAATAAAATTTGTTTAAAATATCATTTCTACCAGTATCTGTAGCCGATATTGTGGGTTTGTTGTGTCTATATTCGTTTATTATGACCGTATATCTACTGCAACCAATAATATATATATAGATTCTTTTGGAATTTATTCTACCTGAACATCCAATTTAAGGAGCATGCAATTTCCCGAATAGCACAAAATAAAGTTGAAGTGACATTAACACGCACATTCAATACTGTGGAACTCAATGTGATATTTAAGGTAATACACTTGCCTTTACCAGCAATCAAAAAGAAACAGCCGTTAATGTCGACATCAAATATTATTTACCAATATACATGCGCCAGTTGTCGATCAACCTAAGTAGGCCGATCGACCAGACGGTTAGTTATTCGAATGAGAGAACATTGCAAATTGAACGCGTTTTAAATCAATCGGTGAATACACATCTGCAGTTGCGGTACACATCGTTGAAAACTCACACGTATGTTCTCCAGACGAAGCATTTACGATAATTACTAAATGCAACCAGTGAATGGAGTTGGCCATATACGAAGCTTTATGGATAGAAAAATTGCAGCCGGATTTATGCAACCAGAAGAAGCATGTTCAGGCATTGAGCTTAAACTGGAGGTGACGCACGAAATTCATTCGTTGTTCCCTTATTTCACACTCTCTCCATGTTTACTTATTTCTATTTTTTTGTCTTTCAATTTATATATAAAGAGATGTTCGTTTGTAGATACTTGAGAAGAATATTAGAAAGAAATTTTTCTTGTATCTGACAAAATTATATATATGTATATATCCATTGGCTTGGAATATTGCCATTTATATATTTTAATAGGAGGACAAACAAATTTAAAATAAATTGTATGTTTACTGTATATAATCATTCCGATAATTCTCAACTACACGTTACAATTGTATATTAGATGTTGCGCACTTAGTAACAAATAGGTTAAACTAGGACCAGAAGTCAGCATTAATGAAAGGGTTTATCTCACGTTCACTTTGTTCCACATTTCTTGACAAAATATAAAGTGCGTACAAGGCGTAGTGTCGACCCATACTGATGAGTCGCCAGTAAGCACGAAACGCATGTGCACACGAAATTACACGTTTCGTTTTCACTGACTTTGGTTAATTCTTCTGATCCTATATGCAGTAATTTGTTACTAGGTACGCAACAACTATAACACATTGGCATATCTATTAGCTCTCCGCATCAAACAATATATAAATACATATTTTAATCTTTTATTTATATACGTTCTGAATTATCATTTGATTAAATGGATGACGAAAATCTGTCCTGCTATCATCCACTTATTCAAGTAAAAAAGCAAAACATATATAAATTAAAGATTCTAATGTGTAGTTGAGTATTCTCGAAATAATCATCCACAATAAACGTAAACTTTGTTATTAATTGTTTACTCTTCCTAATAAAAAAAGCATAAATGAAATAATTATCTCAATTTGTTGAAAAATCATTCAAATTGCCATTTTGAAAAAAATAATTTCAAATTCGTTTACTGAGAAAAAGTATAAGAATCTGTTGCGGTGTGATTATAATTTTAAATTATTCAATTGAATTCAGAAGACTTACCGAAGCTCAGAGACCATTTCACTATCACTTGGATAGTACGTTTTGTTAAACTCTCTAAAAGTCTAAGTAAAAGCAATCAAAGTGGATTACAGCAATCTCTCAAAGCATTCCCGAAATCTTTTTCGTTCCAATTCATCTTCGGTTAACCTGACATCAAAATACAGATCACGGTGTATTGGCCTAAGTCTGAAATGAGTAACTGCACTAACCTGTCATAAAGACGGGGTGCTAGCAAAGCCGCGTATGTTGGTGACCATTGTGAGTATCTCTTCGGATATCTGAAAAAAGTTGTGGTAAAAGGAGAACTGCTTCGTGGGCGGTTAATGTTAGGCAATGCAGATCCACTGCTCTGGTAACCTCTTTCGCCTAGATAATATTGAGGCAACAATAAACAAGCAAAACTTTACTTACGAAAGTCGTCATAGTTAAAATTATTGCGACAGCAACTGGACGACTCGGTGCAGCATTTGATACAATTTGCCGCACAGCCTTTTAAGTGGCAACATTTTTGCCCGCAACACAATTCCTCAAACTTGCGGCATCTGCAATGTGGCTGATCGGAGATGAAGCTGCGAGGATGATATTTTCTTGTTAAAGCTTTTAGACGCTCGAGTTCAACTTCTAAATCTGATTCGAAATTTGAGATCAAAACAAGAATTTAAAAATACACCTTAATTTACCACAGCATGCCGGTTTACACGTTGGTTAACAGAACGGTGAGCGCATAGGACTAATCAATGCTAGTCTTTTGTTTAAATCAATTATGCAAGCTTGAAGAAAACACTGATCCCCTTGTATTTAACCAGTCAGTGGACAACATAGCAAAACTACCGCCAGTCACACGTACTGACGTGTTTCGTCCTTTCATTATCATCATCTGAGTACGATGGAAGACTGGTCAGCGAGGATCAAACCGCATTGAATATATATGGAATGCAAAATTGGATATGCGGCTCTCACCTCTAGCAGTCTCGCATACATTGTACGCGACTGTAAATGTCGACTGCACAATTTCTATGCAGTCACGAACATTAATTGTTTTCAGCTTTCGCCATACACGCACACACATACACACACACACATATATGTATATATATATATATATAAATAGACAATTCCATTGAAAAATAATTGATTGCGCAGGTAGTGGTAACAATTCTTTAAATCAAGTTTGCGAGCTTGAAGTAAACACCAATCACATTGTATTTAACCAGTCGTCGAACAACATAACAAATACAATGGGATTGGATTTTTTTAAGCTCGCAAACTTGATTTAAAGAATTGTTACCCCCACCCGCGCAATCAATTATGTTTTGATTGGATTTGACTCATTGCTACCAATATTTATGTTAATTTTCGCTTTTACCTGTACCTTGGAAGAGGACGAAAATATTCATTGAAAATATATGCTTCTACACTTTGTTTAATAGGTACTTTCGAATCTAGATGAAATATCTTGGCCACTTATTGACTAGTTCAAAATTGTATTTACATAACTACATTGTTGTTAACGCAAAAATATATCATTGCAGACCTATTTCTTGTGAAGAATTACTCCAGGCTCTACATCGACAATTCTAACTAAAAAAGTAGTTTTTTACGCATTGATGAGATGAGCTATCACTTACTTGAAACCATTATTCTTAAGTTTCGTCTGAGTAGATGCAGAACTTGAATTTGACTAGATGCTTTCAAATTGAAGATGTTTCTCACCTCGGGATAGAATGGCGATAATATATATATATATATATATATATATATATATATATATATATATATATATATATATATATATCTGCTATTGTGAGTATTGTGCTGTTTATAGTTTCCTGAGGATGGTGCTGGAAATTTGGCATCAAAACGTCGCCAGTAAACAAAGATGTGATAGAACCGCATTTCCATTGGGACAATTACAAACCCAGCCCGATCGAAGATAAAAAGGAAATGGAAATTGTGATCAATCGGATCTTTGTGAAACTGTTTGTGCAAAGCTAGAACTCGCGTACACAAAACGCGCCATTGGAAAATATGAAGCTGACACTCCGCAATCAAATTTCAAAGGATTGTATTTATTGTTCACTAACATGATGATATAATGCCTAACATTTCAATTTTAATAATATAAAACTTGGAAATAAAAATCTCAAGAACGTATGTTGATGATCACAATTATCCTTGTCTTTCATTCAACCATGAGAAAGTACTATCATAATCGAAATGAAAAATATCAGCAGGATTGTAGATTTTTTCTAGTTCAGCACATAAAAATTTAAAAGACATCTTAGATGGAGACTTTTCTCTAAGCCCCTTTGACAATTGATTGTAAATTTTGTAAATTTTCGAAAAAGAGAATAACTTTCCCGCAACATTCTCTACCAAGCATTGTATAATGTAGAGAAGGCAACTCTTCCAGAAAACTGATTTCATCTTTATTGAGAACTCATCCAGGATTTGCCGCGGACAGGGCTCGAACCTGCGCGCATCTGCTTGGGAATCTATTGCTCTAACCACTGATCCACCCTGCCGCACATTACACACAATTTTCATTCCTTTTCTTACTAATGTCTATTGATTAGCCTAGCCATTAGATGGAGTCCATATGGTATCTCTCTCGACCTAAAATATCAAATAACCACCGCGAATCTCCTTCAGGTAATTGACTAGGATAATTTTTTTCAGTATCTTCAAAATTTGTTTAATCATCTGCGGCATTCTGTTAGGCGGTGAGCACACATATTTTTATAATAAATATATTGTAATAAATCGTATTTTGACATTATGGCCAACTATGAAACTATTGAGGATACAGAGCAATTTAGTTTAAGAGATAGTTCGAATGGATTAAGTTGTTCCAAATTAGATGATAATATCGTATATATGGGTCATCGGAGCCCGGAATCTTAGAAGCTCTCTTATGGTAGTGACTGAATGGCCTCTACAAAATATGGCGACCGCGCATTGGATCAATTATTCGAAAAGATGTGCTCTAAATGATCGTGTTAGCTGCAATTCTATGGACAGCAGTGTAAAGCATAACATGTACAGACCAGGCAACCATTCTGAATGGGTCGACGATCCAAAAATGTTTGCCTGAGTCTGTGAAAAGAAACCTGTTTAGACACAGGAAATTGGCTATGGAGACTGAACCCGTAAATGCATTTGAGATTCTAGTGCAAGAACTTCATCGACGATATCAACTCGAGAGGATAGAGCAGATGGCTGACTTATTACGTCAGGAAGAGATGGGAAATAAACTCCCATATGAATTTTATGACAGACTAGTTTTGAAATTCAGCCGGCTTGACATTTCTGAAGATGCTGTCATCAGTATATCAGTAGCAGAATTGCCTGCCAATTTAAGAGCCACCCTGGACGTCTATGATTCATTGGAACTAGAGTGGCCGAAGAAGCTCAAATGGTTGGACACAGTGTATCGCCAGAAGGAACCTAAGCTGTATGCTATAACAGCAGATTCACGCCTTCAGCAGCCACTCAGATATCTTTCAGAGAGACTATATAACCTTAGAGAATGAAAGAAGTACCCTCCGACGGAATGTAAGTTTGAGCAGAGGTAGAGCAAATTCTTGAGGTCAAAGGCACGCTTAGAAAGGAGTTACTAGCGGTTTATTTTGCAGTGCTGCATTTTGAGCATTACCTAGATGGACATCAGTTTACGATATTAACTGATCGTAAACTGTTGATAAGTATCCTTGGGAAAGCGAATAGGCTTAATTATTCTCGGCGGGTGAATTCACTAATAACCCGACTCGCAGAATTTAGTTTTACCATCACACATATCTTAGGAAAAGAGAATTTAGTGGCAGATACTCTCAGTAGACCAAACGTATCAGAGGAAGATAAAACCCGTTCGGAGTCATTCGTATGCTCTGTTGTGTTTTCTAGTGATTTTTCCCAGAAATTGATGGAAGCACAAGTTGTTGATCTTTCAGTAGCTGTGTTGGCAAAGAAGTTCGTGTATACACGCAAGAAGATTGTAGATAAGTGGTTACTATTTGAAATCTCCCGGAGCCAACCTAGACCCTATGTGCCGTTAGAATTAAGGTATAAGGTAGCTCAACAGCTGCATGAATTTGGTCATCCTTCCATTAAGGCAACTATAAGGATGGTCACTGATAGATATGTATGGCCAAACATATCTAAAGACATAAGAGCTTGGGTAAGGATATGTGCCCGGCGTCAAAATTTTAAAGTTTGGCGTCATGCTAAAACCGAAGTTAAAACGATTGGTATACCAGCGCGTCGTTTCATGCATGTACATATTGATATAGTAGAAATGCCCGAAATTTCTGGCCAGAGGTATTTACTTACGATGGTTGATCATTTCAGTCGTCAGTTTGAAGTAGCAATTCTGAAGGAAATGACAGTTCAAGAAGTCTTACTTATATCCTTGCATAAGTTAGTGTCACTATATTGTGTAACGGCAAGGGCAACTAGTGATGGCGGTAGTCAGTTTATGTCTGAACTATTTATAAGATCATTGAATACTATGAAGATAGAAGTAAGACCCACATGTGCCTATAATCCCAGAGCTAATGGGATGGTTGAGAGACTGCACAGGGACCTGAAGACTGCATTACTCTGCAATGGAGGATCTTGTTGGATACAAGAATTTTCCATGGTTTTGCTGGCAATGCAAAATAGAGCTTAGTTAGGAAAATCCATTGCAGAACTTGTTTATGGAGAGCTATTTAGATTACCTAGAGATCTACTTATAGAAGCTCCAAGTTGTCTCGATTGGGCCTCTCGTTCAGTAGATTGGTTTGTCGGAGCATTAAGAGATAAAATGAGTCGTTCAGCTCCAACCAAGACTAAAAGTCAAAGGTCTAAATGCTATGTATCTTCAGATTTAAAGCTGGCATCTCATGTATATATAACTAATGAGAATAGAAAGAATTGTCTGACTCCGTTCTATAAGGGGCCATTTAAAGTCAATCATATGACCGATAAAAATGCGTTTTTAGAAGTAAATGGCACAGTAGAGTGTGTAGCTCTGCATCAAGGTGGGCGACCTTAATCTTCCTCTGGCTAACTGGCATAATATAACTACGGAAAATCACTAGTTGATTCGACTCTTTGCGACAACCTCCTAAGTAAATTTGTGCACTTCCCTACCCGAAGGAACAATCAGCTTGATTGTGTCCTCTCCAACAAAGACGTGACCAATGTTCAGTCTCGAGAGATCTTCTCTAATCTCGACCACTGCCTGGTATCCTTTTTTATTCCTCTTTTATCCTCTATCTCTAAAGAGAGCATTCACACTTTCAGGCGATTCATTAAATGAGAAGAGTTTAGTCGATTCTGTGACGCCGTTGATTGGAGAGATCCTCTTCTTCCAGACAACCTCTCCTCATGTTTTTTCGATGTCTATAACGTCTTATCCTCCCATTTTACTTCTGTCACCTCTATTCAACACATTCACGCGATGAATAAGTTGAAAGTCTTGTTTAAAGCACGCGACAACCATGCACGCAATTCTAGATTACGCACAGCATCACTTGTTCGCGCTCTCGCTCTCCTAAGTGTCGATGAGCACATTAAACAGGTACTCAACAAACAAGCGCTCAACATCGCAAGACGCATCCGCACAACACCCAACTCTCGGAAAACGTTCGCAGTCATCAAACATCAAATACTACAAAAGTCCAATATCTCATAAATAAACTTCTCTCGGTCGGATGACTCCAGCTTTGGAGAAGATTATCTAAATTATCTTCTAGACTCCTTCTCCATTCCCACTCCGCCTGCTCAGATGCTTGACAACGGAGACTCTGAGAACCTACGTTGGTTCAACATTTCGCTGGCCTCAGCCGTTCAAGCAATCAAAGACATAAAAGCTAAACACCAATTTGATCAGTACGGTGTCTCTGTCAAGATGATTGCCCTTCTTGGCTGGAATCCCTTCTCTTTGGTCGCCAATCTTTTCAAATGATGCCTCGAAACTACCTTAATTCGACGATCTCTCCTATCCCAAAAGATGGTACATCGTTAATCTCCTCATTCAAAGATCTCCGACCTATAACAATCGTCTCTTCTTTCACTAAAATCTTCCATAGGGTCTTGTATAACTTAATCTACCCTTTCATTATGTCTCGAGATAACTTCTGCCTCCTCGACGATCAACATGGCGTCATGAATGGTCGTTTCTCTTCCACCAACTTAGTCAGTGTCCTTGATCACTGTTACGCACCTATCTTAAGCACATGAATGCACTCTCCTTCTCCTAGATGTTTCCAAGGCCTTTGATTCACTGTCGTTCTCGGCATTTGAATCCGCCTTGATAAGCAGTGTTATTTGCGGCAAAGTCCTCAGCCTTATCAGTTATTATCCCCGACACCTCTACACAACTGTAGAAGTCGGAAATAGTCACTCGAGGTCAGCCTTTATCCGATCTGAAGTTCCCCAGGGCTCGGTACTTGGTCCTGTACAATTCAACCTCAAGTTCAGGTTGAGGACAACCTATTCAAGCTGTTCAATTATGCAGATTACATGGTAATCGTAATCAGTAACCCCACAGAATCCAACCCCTCCCAACCCCTTATCACTCAACTTTCATCCTCGTTACACTCGCAGATTAGCAGAATCGGTCTTAAATTAAACTCCGATAAGACTCGGATGAAACTTACCTCTGACCCATTCTGTTCTCTCCCAGATACAAGCTGTCTCCATGATATTGAATTAATAGACTCGGCCAAGTACCTTGGTATCTATTTTTCTAAATCGCTGGACTTTCCCCCACATCTTCAACATAATACCTCCAAACTCTTCAAATTTGCCCGTTTGATCTGCTTCAAGACCAACAATCCCACTATCCAACTCACGCAATTCAAGGTCTATGTCCTACCCCTCATATTATACTCTAGCGAATTCTACAGTCCTCTCACTCTAGCTCCTCGTACGCCATCGAACAAATATCCTCTAGATTTCCAAAGCGAGAATTCCCTCACATCCAAAATTATCTGGAACGCCTACTCCTGGCCAACCTTTTACCGCTTTGGTTTACCCATCACTTACGAGTCATTTCTTTTATTCGTAAGATCACAACTTGCCTATAACTGTCAAACTTCGCTCACTCAAATCACCACTATGCTACACGCCATAGCAACTCTTCAATCCAATCCAACCACACTCCCATTATATTTAATAAAATCACTCTTTTCCAAAGCCGCAACTGTGTTCAACGCTCTTACCGCGGAAATATAGCTTCTATCCCAGCATGAATTTAAAAAGGCGGTTCACAATCACTTCTTTAACAAATTCCTATGCGAGACGTCTGATTGGAAGCGAAACTGGTTCCTCCTTAACCCATGAAACTTCTTTTATCCATAGGCTATTATATAGTTTCGGAGCGTGAAGTCTCTTCTGGCTAGCCTCTTCTTTCAACTATTCGCCTCTAATTCTCAAATTCAAATAAAAATTCACCGATACCATGTCTATTCTCATTTTTATTCTACCGCATCCAAATATTTATTACTGTGCCACAATTTGCTCTACTATATCTTCATTTTGTTTCATCAAACAATCGGAAACACGAAAAGCCTACTGGACCCTCTGGCATCCATAGGACGTTGGTCCCTCCACGTTTTCCACCAGCTGTAAACTCGATTAACTTAAGTCAGTGATCCTCGCACCTGACACTGACGTGCAAACTCTCTTCTAACTCAGAATCAAATCCGTCTGTCCGACACCTGCAAATCCCACATTGGTATTTGGACTCTTCACGAGCTGTACTCTACTCGATCCTTCCTAGTCCAGTGGAATCTCCTTTCCATCAGAACTAACTTTCACGAAGTTGATCAAAGGACTTCTCTTCCTCAACTCTCTCCTCCCCTATGGTTATATACTTTGTTAGTCACAACTTTACATATCCTACTTTTGATTTGTACCTCATCATTTCAATGGTTGGGCCTGTTGGTCTTTGTTGCCAACATGCCTATCACTGGACAACTTCGCTCACACAAGTCACCACTATACCACGAGCTCTAGCAACTCTTCAATCCTATCCAACCATACTTCCAATTTATTTAACAAAATCTATCTCTATTCTAAAGCCACTAATGTATTCAACGCTCTTCCTGTGGAACTAAAGCCCCTATCCCTGCACGAATTTAAAAAGACGGCTTACAACTACTTCTTTAACAAATTTTTACGCAAGACGTCTGATTGAAAGCACAATTGTTTCTTTCTTAACCAATAACACTACCTTTCATCCCCAGGCTATCCACTTGTTTCGGAATGTGATTTATCGTCTGGCTGGCTTCCAATTTCCACTTTTCCCCTCTGATTCGAAATTTCTAATTCTAGACTCCCTAATACCCTTTCTATTCTCATTTTTATTCTACCGCATCCAAATATAGAATACTCTACTACGTTTTGCTCTAATAAATCATTTTTTGTTTCAGCGAATGGCCGGAAACTCGAAAATTCAACTGGACCATCCGATGGTATACATTGGACGCTGATTTCCCCTCGCCTTCCATCGGTCGTATTCTCGCTCAATGGAAGTCAGTGAACCCTGCAAGAGACACTGACAGCCTGACTCTCCACAAGCTTCTATCTAGCCGACTTTATCCTAATCAATACTACCTTACAGAAATTCAATTTCCGTGACAAAGAACTTTGTCGGTCGACTTCTACAGCTGGGCCCCTTTACATTCGAACTCACATTCAAATTCGTCTGTCCTGCACCAGCTTATCAAACATTGATGTTTGGACCCCTCACGGTTCGTATTACAGCCGATTCTACCTAGTCAAATAGAATCGCTTTTTCACCAGATCGAACCATCACGAAGTTGATGAAAGCACTTCTCTGTCTTAACTCCTCCCTCCCTATGGTTAAATACTTTGCTCGTCACAATTTCATTCATTTCTACATATCCTACTTTTGATTTGTTATTTCGATGGTTGGAACTGTTGACCTTTGTTGCCAAATAAATTTTTTTAATTATTATTACTATTAATATTGGACTTTTTTGGAAAATTCATTATTACATATTGTCGAAGAATTTGACTTGTCTTTGGTGATATTTATAATTGAGTCTTGTTGAGATTTTGAGTTTCATGGTACGCTTTGTTGCGTAGTTTTGGTTTAAGACACTTTGATTATGCAGTATTGAAGTTCGCAACGAAAATATTATTCTTAATTTGCTTTTCTGGAAGGATCTCCAAATTTACGTCAGGTAATTGCCTTGGATATTTATTTTCAAGGTCTTATAATTTTCTTCGATCATCTGTGAGACGGTGAGCACACTTATTGTTATAATAGTTATATACTGTATGAAATATTATTCTAAAATTATGGCCAAAACTGTAAGTATTGAGGATAGAGAAGAGTAAGTCTAAGGAATTAAAAAAATCTATTTAATGGGTAGTTCTAATGGATTTTGTGTTCCAAATAAGATAATCATATATTATGTATAAGCACCGAGCCTGGCATCTCAGAGGATCTCATAATAGTGACTAGAGCCTCAGTATTTCGAAAATGGAAATTTCGTGCATGACAAATAGTCAAATATGACAAAATAAGCATTTTTTGTAAACTTACCATATTTAACATTATCCATTCTTCAATAAAGAAAGAAGATAATAATTTGATATGCCAATTGTTACATGTTACGAAATATCATATTTGAAACTTCACCAAGAAGGAAACAGTTTGGCGTTGTGTTTTGGTTAAGTAAAACATCAGTTACTAAGTCAAAAGATGATTATCGTCAAATTAAAAACAATCAATTTGTACATTTGCATGAGGTATATGTGATGGCGTCCTCGCTAATTGCTACAAAATAATTGCCCTTTAATAAAACCGTTACCTTTTGAGATTGACAATTATTTAAAGACGCAAAGCAATTCGCTGACATATTGCGTAAATTAAATTCAATTCAATTTACGTTGCACCAATGAGATAAAAGCGCAACTTTCTGTTAACCAATAGTGTGCAAGTAGCCAATCAAGGCTATTTAAGCACGGTGAGTTTACCATGCAAGTCGAATTGGCGACGAAAATCGATCTTCTACAGCGCGCGGCTTGAAATGGCTCCAAATTTGTCGCATACTGATATTGAGAAAATCGTTACAGACCTACAAAACTCAATGAAAGTGTTGAAGGAAGAGAAAAACATTATTAAAAATAGAATGTCAAAATTGGAAATTGACGTTGATGTGTATGCGGTGAAAGTGGAACTAGCGGAGAAGAAAAATGAAACTTTAAGCGCGCAAATGGTCGAATTGATTGCGGCGCTAAATGCAAAGTTAGATAAATTACAGATAGATGTTCAGCCATGGGTTGAGTTGGCTGACATAACAGTGGAAGACGACACGCAAATCAAAAATATTACATTAGGGTGTAGAGGATGTTAAATCCTCCGCCTTTTCTAAATTATCTAAATTTAAACCACCATAGCTGATTGTAACAAACTTTATTTAAAAAGAATTTTTTCTTTTAATTTTCCAGAACATTCTTTGTTTAAATACTTGATTTTAATATTGTGCGCTATTTTCAGTTTTTGAGTATCTCGCTCCTTGTCTGGTATTGTAAATTTTGGTCTGCTGCAGTTTCACAATTTCTTGGTTAAACGATGATTTCATTAACAAATATATTGCTCCATCAATTGCCTTTTTGTTCTAATATAAAACAGAAAGGAACAGGAGCCTAGGAACAGGTTTATTTGATTGTATCTTTGGTTCAAGTTTTACATCTTTCTAGATTAATAAATGTGCGGAATCGTTTCCAGCTTTCACTTTCCGATTGCCTAACTGTAAGTATCGATTTAATTGTTATCTCATATATTAATGGATATCGATATTAAATTTGAGGACACAAGTAGGTTAGTGCAGGATATAGCGGACTTGAACCTAAGTAACGAAAATGATCATATAAGCCTATCAGACTCTACTGTGAATTTTAGGACTTCCAGCGATCTGGCATCTATGGGGCTTTCAGACTCGAATAGGTTAGAGACCTCAACGAAGGGAAGAAATACTGAATATATTAGCGAATGAAGTCTCAGCGCGGAATAGCAAACAAGATCAGCTAATTTTATTTAATCTTGACGAAAATGCCGAAATAAAAGACATTGAGAAATTAAACGTTTTGATCAAGGATGAGACGCATGGTGACATTGCTAAATGTTATAGGGTGGGAAAACGGTCCGATTGTCCAAGACCTGCGGTTGTAAAATTATCAAAGAGGCCAACGAATATGTAGATCGAGGCCATCAATTAAAACAAAGGTGAGAATCCGAATTTTCATAGTATATTTATTGGACATGACAAAACATTTCTCCAACGAAAAATGACAAAAGTAAAAAAGCTAAAGAACAACCAGGAGTGGAAGGCGTCCACTTCTGATCACGTTATTATAAGGAATTTATCAAGAGAAGATACAATTTCAAAAATGATGTATCGTTGCTCAATGTTGTGGACAGCGGGGGTGGGAGTATAGCCCCAAAACCCGGCAAAAGAACAATAAAGAAACCAACAAAGCTGAACCAGTAAAAGTCGATAACTGTTTAGATAATTCGTATTTTATATATACTTTATGTTATGCCAACTTAAGAAGTGTTATAAACAAAAACGTTTTGCTGTGTAATTTTATAATAAGTAACGATTTTGATTTTATAATATTATCTGAAACTTAGCTCAACAAGGATATTGAAAACCAAGAATTTGATATTCCTTACTATTCTTTATTTAGAAAAGACAGATCGTTGGATTAAAGAGGTGGTGGAGTGCTCATTTATAGTAAATCTGTATTAAATGCGAAAATTTACATACTAGTGAATATAATGCTATCTTTAATTGTTTATCTATACAAATCGATAATCTGATCTTAACTGCGGATTACAGACCGCCGTATGCTAGTTTAAATGATGATCAAACATTTACCAATTCTTTTCAATCTATTTTCGAATGTCGTGGCCATAATGTGGTGTTAGTCGATTTTAATAATTTACATTACTGTGAAATAATTCTTTTTTTCTAATCATGATCCCAAGCAGATTATAAAAGAATCAACTAGGTGTTCGGAATGCTTAGATCATGTATACTTAGAAAATGAAACGGTGAAATCACACAGTTAGGTCAACATGGCTTTACGAAAGATAGATCGACAAATACTAATATGCTTTCTATGTGGAAACATGTAATTACATTAGATGAGAATAAGTTAGATGCATTAATTGTATTTATAGATATCTCAAAAGCTTTTGACTCTATATCTTTTGATGCTATTTTGAATGCGATTAGTTTATTGAATATTGATCCGAATATTTTTAGATTACTTAAATACTATTTATATAATCGAAGAATGAGTATTCAAGTAAACGATTTGATATCAAAATCGAAAAGAGTAACAAGTGGAATTCCACATGGATAAAGTTTGGGGCCAATTTTATTTAAAATCGTATTTGCACATTTGGAAACTAAGATCCTTAACGGTCGAGTTTGTAAATTCACTGATGATTTAAAAATAATCTTTCCAATTGATCCAAAAAATGTCGAATTATCCAAAAATAATGTGACACTAGATTTGTATGATTTAAGTAGATATTTTATAACACTAGGGCTAAGATTAAACAGTAAAAAAACGAGAGCTTTAAAAATAGGTAACAGAACAGACTTTAATTATGTTTATTTTTATGAGGCTGTGATTATGATGTTTTTGAGATTAAACTTATGCAAGAAATAAAGGATTTAGGCATAACTATTTAATTTAGAGCTTCTGTTGAGAGACATATTGGAAGGATAATAGGCAGTGCCAAGAAAAGATGGGTACTAATAAATCGAAATATCTTATCGAATGACATAAAACTTAAAATGAATATAATATGGATAAGACCGATACTAGAACAAGCTGTCGCTACTTGGAATCCATTAAAAAAGGGTTTGTCCAATAAGATAGAACTGTACAAAGAAAAGTTGTGAAACAAATAAGTCCTATCTCCTGCACTATATACGCCACTAGATTACAGTTTTTATCACTGCAAACTTTATGGTTTCGGAGGATGTGCTATTGCATAAAAGTTTTCCACTGGTGCCTATATGAATCCAATAAGAAAGAGTCATGAAGCTGGAACTAGATCTGGACATTTGGCAATATCTCGTCCTTTGGTGGGAATGTTGCGCGCAAGTTATTCTCTTTTTTGAAAATCTACAAAATTTATAATTAATTGCCAAAGGGGCTTAGACAAACGCCTCCATCTAAGATGTCTTTTAAATTTTTATCCACTGAACTAAAAAAGTGTACAATCCTGCTGATATTTTTAATTTTGATTATGATAATTCTTTCTCATAGTTGAATAAAAGACAAGGATAATTGTTAACAGCAACATAATTTCTTGTGATTTATATATCCAAGTTTTGTATTATTACAATTGTAATGTTATGCATTATATTATCATGTTAGTCAACAATACATACAATCACTTGCTAGTCATGGATCTCATTTTTTCATAATGTTACACTCGAATTATACCTTATTTTTTCCTATTTTTGATGATGAATCTATTACTCTTTAGAGCCGAACTTTCTGATGTTGATATATTGTACAGTAAAACTAGTGAGATTTACTTATCTACATGAGACTAATTGCACATATTTATGTGATGTGATATATTGTTTTATATTGTACATTTTCCAATATTATTATTTGCTGGAACATGTGTGGTTTGAATCCAAATAAAGATATTCTATTCTATTCTATTCGATTCAAGTCATTTGTCGCGTTTGCCTTATGCTGTGCGTTTCTCCGACGTGCTGTCTGCTATTTTCACACACACGCCAATTTTGGGCTTGCTTCACACACATTGGCAATTTTAGTCACGTTAATCTTTTTGCTGTACAACTAGAGAGACAAGCCAGTAACCCTAACCACAACCCAAGACAACCAGAGCTAGTCTCAAG
Source organism: Eudiplozoon nipponicum (assembly GCA_029291075.1). Taxonomy (NCBI): domain Eukaryota; kingdom Metazoa; phylum Platyhelminthes; class Monogenea; order Mazocraeidea; family Diplozoidae; genus Eudiplozoon; species Eudiplozoon nipponicum. Next base: position 10,495 of record JAQBSW010001165.1, on the reverse strand, counting down.
TGTCTTGGAGTACTTCTGGACACTGCTACATTAACTGACCTTCTCGGCACTTGCCAGAGAACACAAGACCGGCCCTGTTAAGGGCCCCCAAAAGTACTAACTTAGTTTTCCTGGCACACTAACTGACTTTGTAACGTCGTACGGCATTAAATGCAGTTCAAATTACGCTGCATCAATGAGAAAAAGCTAAATTTGCCGTTAACCAATGGTGTGCGAGCAGCCAATCCAGGCTATTTAAGCACGGCGAATTTACCATGCCTGTCAGTTGTCGCGTTTGCATTCTGCTGTGCGTTACTATTACGTAATGTCTGCTACTGTCACCTATGCTGATTTTTGGACTTGCTTCACAAACATTGGCAATTTCAGTGACGCCAATCTTGTTACTGTACAACTAGAGAGAGGAAGTAGCATCTACAGTTGATCCTTTCAGTGAGCCAGTTACTGCAGAACTTCAACAAGATTACTCAGCTAATCACTCGCCACGGACGTCAACGTCACAACAGAAGGAACCACAACCAAAGTCAACCAGAGCTGATCTCAAGTGTCTAGGGGTACTAATGAACACTGCTTCCTTAACTGACCTTTTCGGCATTTGTCGGAGAACGCAAGACCGGCCCTAATAAGGGCCCCAACAGTAATAATAATAAAAAAATTTATTTGGCAACAAAGGTCAACAGGCCCAAAAATTGAAATTATGAGGTACAAATCAAAAGTATGACATGTAAAGTTGAATGTAATTGAGACTAGCAAAGTATGTAACCATAGGGGAGGAGGGAGTTGAGAAAGAGAATTCCCTTCCTCAACTTCGTTATAGATCGTTCTGATGGAATGGAGATATCATTGGACTAGGAAGGATCGACTAGATAGATGAGTCTGTACGCCAGTGTTGCGTGCAGAGATCATTGACTTCAGTTGAGCGAGGTTGCGGCTGATGGAAAGGGTGGAGGAGCCTGCGTCCAATGAATGCTAGATGGTCCATTAGGCTTTTCGAGTTTCCCATTGTTTGCTGAAACAAAAAGAGGAGATTTTGTAGAGCAGATTGTGGCATAGCAATCAATATTTAAATAAGATAGAATAAAAATGACAATAGAAATGGTATCGGTGAGTCATTAGTAGAGTTCGAGAGTCAGAGGCGAATGATTAAATGGGGAGCTAGCCGGAAGAGAATTCATGCTTCGAAACTGGATAATAGCCTAGGTATAGAAAGAAATGTTATGGGTTAAGGAGGAACCAGTTTCGCTTCCAATCAGATGTCTCGCCTAGGAATTTGTTAAAAAAGTGATTGTGAGCAGCCTTTTTAAATTCGTGATGGGATAGGAGCTTTTATTCCGCGGAAAGTGCATTGAATACACTTGTGGCTTCGGAAAGGAGATAGATTTTATTAAATATAATGGAAGTGTGGTTAGATTGGATTTAAGTGTTGCTATGGCGTGTAGCATAGTGGTGACTTTGCTGAGCGAAGTTTGATAGTGATAGGCTAGCTGTGATCTTATGAACGAAAGAAATGACTCGTTAGTGACTGGTGTACCATAGCGTAAGATTGTTAGCCAGGAGTAGGCGTTTCCGATAATTCTGGCTGTGAGGGAAGACTCGCTTTAAAAATCTGAAAGAAATCTGTTCGATGGAGTCAGAGGAGGCTAGAGTGAGGGGACAATAAAATTCGCTAGCGTATGATATGAAGGGTAGGACATAGACCTTAAACAAAGTGAGTTGGAGGGTGGGATTGTTAGTCTTGAAGCATCTCAGAGAGGCTCTCTTATGGTAGCGACCAAAGGGCCTCTACAGTAGATAAATTACCTCCACATAAAAATATGTCAACTTTTTATTTTTGGACATTCGATGTTACTGGTAGTGTTATAAACAGCGTTATTTTCTGGAATATTGTAATTTTTTCAAATTGTCTTTGTGTATAACGTCGAAGGCCCCATAGGCGCTAAATCTGTATCTGTCTTAGTGAATCTGCAGTAGTCTGATGGGTTACTTTTCTGTTCCACATCTATCAAGTTCCTGCTTGCCACCCCCTTTATCATGCTATAGAATCCTCCATCCTATGATTAGCCTACTTGTTAATCAGAGCTATATATACTTATTTAATCAAGTAATAGACAAAGGACTATATGCGTTTTACGCAACACTGCACATCTAATGTATGATCTGGAAGGAGACTTGACTTGCAAAATAGAATAATTAAATTTCCTTTTCCTTAACAATCCCAATATGCACGACTAAAAATGAAAACTTGTTTTATCAGAAATATATTGTGCGTATCATACTTCGTAAAATGGATACGAGAAGCAAGATGGCTAAACGAACATTGGTTGCGCGGGTGTTGATAACAATTGTTATAATCAAGGTTGCGATTTTGATATAAGCACCTGATTTATTAATTACTTACATATGCCAGTATAAACTAAGAATTGTATAGTGTAGAAAAGGCAATTCATCCAGTAGACCGGTGATGTCACTATTGAGAAATCATCATGTACTGACAAGAAATTGCCTTAGACAGGGCAATGCAGCAGGGTGGCTCAGTGGTTAGAGCACCGGATTCCGAAGCAGACGTGCCCAGGTTCAAGCTCTATCCGCGGCAATTTCTGGCCAGTACATGATGAGTTCCCGATAAGGACGAAATCGTTCTACAGGATGAATTGCCTTTTCTATACTATACAATTCTTAGTTTATACTGACAGATGTAATTAATTAATTGGTCAGATGCCTATATCAAGCCCGCAACCTTGATTCTAATAAAATACAGAAAACTGAAATTAAGCACAATTCAATGGTATATTGTCGAAATATTTTAAACATAAAATATGCTGAATTTAAACGAATATTTACTATTTTATTAATAATTGTTTCAATCAGCCACGGTCAGTTAAATTTATCAACGTTTGTTACTTTAATAATTATTATTACAATAATAATTCTTTTTGACAATAAAGGCCATCTGGCCGAACAACTGATATGATAATATATAATCAAATACAGTGACATGTAGGGTTGAATAAAAAAGTGATAAGCAAAAATTTTAACGATAAGACGGATGGAGGTTGTGGAAGAGAAGTTCTATCATCAACATTGTGTAAGTTTACTCTACGGAGAAGCAGATTTTATTTGTCTAGAATCGGTTAGATTTAGGCTTTTGAAGAGTTAGAATATCAATTTCGTGTGCAGGATTTGCTGCCATCTGTTGAACGAATTTAGAACAGAACTGTCGGAATTCTTTGTCGTAAATTTCAAATCATTTAAGGTAGGATTGACTAGAGTAGATTCGACTAGATTAAAGCTTGTTAAGAATCAAAATATCATTGCTATGTGCAGGATTCATTAACTTCAGTTGGAAGAAATTTAGACTGTTTAAAGGCGAGGAAAAACCAGCTGCAGATATTGACCATCAGCTTTCTTTGTCAAATTTTTCGAGTTTCTGATATTTAGCAGAAATAAAATGAGGAGAATCAGTAGAACAAATTATGACAGTGTTTTTGATCATTGTAAGGAGTAAACAGCAATAGTAATTATTAAGTTTTGGAATGCTCATTTACGACGTTTTGAGTCTAAGTCTAGTTGTCTAATTTGAACGCTAGGCAGGAAGAAACTTTCTGTTCTGAAAAGTGTTAAAAGCTTAGGAATATGGAATCATAAAGAGAGTATTACGGGTGAAGAAGAAACCAGTTTCGCTTTCAATCAGAGTCCTCGCATAAGAATTTGTTAAAGAAATGTGTGTGTGCTGCATACTTAAATTTGTGCTAAGATAGGAGTTTAGTTTCTGTGGTTAGTGCGTTAAATACACTTTTGGCTTTGGAAAAGATATAGATTTAGTTATATATATTAGGAGTATGGTTGGATTGAATTGAACATAGTGTGGAGGTTACTTTGGTGAGCAAAATTTGACAGCAAATGGTAAGTTAAAATCTCATGAACGAAAGGAAGGAATCGTATGCGTCGGGTAACCCTTAAAAGAAGACTATTTGCCAGAAGAAGGCACTCTCGAAAGTTATGATTCAGAGAAAAGATACGCTTTGAAAATCTATTAGTGATCTGTTCGATGGCGTAAGAGGAGGCTAAAATGAGAGGAAAATAAAATTTGCTAGCATAGGAGACGAATGGTAGGAAATAGTCTTTGAATACTGTGAATTACAGAATGGGGTTTTGACTTAAAGCAGATCAAACGGGTCCATTTGATGAGTTTGGAAGTAATTTGATTAAACTGTTGGGAGAAGTCTAAGGATTTAGAAAAAACAGATACTAGTATAGGACCAATTACTGAATATTGAGGGAATCTAGATAGGATAAGGGCCTATTTTAGTGTGACTATATCCGACTTTTACAGTTGTTTAACGGTTTCGAATGTAGCAACTGATAGTTTTAAGGAAGCTGTCACAAATACTGTTGCTCAATATGGAAAATCCATTTACCAAGAATTAAATTGATCCGGAAGTCTTACAGATGTCTAGAAAGAGAAGTGTGCATTTGGAACCTTTGGAAATGGAAGAGAAGCAGTAATTAAGGACACTGACTCAGTTGGTGGAAAATAAGGGCCCATTAAAGAAACCATTTTGATCATCAAAGAGGCAGAAATTATTGCAAGACCGAACAAAGTTGTAGATTAAGTTATATATGATACTGTTAAAGATTTAGTGAAAGAAAGCACAATAGTTTTGGGACAGAGAACTCTGAATGAGAAGATTGAGGATATTAGATTTTTTGGATAGCAGAGATCATCGAGTTGAGCAACTCCGGGGAAAGATAGGTAGTTTTGAGACATCTTTTGATAACGTCGGCAATCGGCGAGAATTGGTTCCAACCTAGAAGAACAACCATACCAAGGGAGATGCATATTAACGAAATTGTTGTTTAGATTTAATGAATTTGGTTGCATGAACGAACATGTCCGGCGAAATGTTGAGCAAATTCAGTGTTACCGTTATTGAGCGTCTCAATGGAATAACAATCTACGAGATAATTTATTTATTTGTCAGCAAAGCTAACGTCGTCCGAATCAGAGAAGTTTGTGTCATTGATTTTAGACTTATGTGACAGCTGGTTTTTGATAATTACAAATTTGCTAAGAGATTTGAGAGCTGTTTGAATGTTGTTCGCTACCGAGCGCTTGTTTGTTGATTAACTGATCAATAAGCTAATCGATATGTCGGATTGCGCGAGCAAGAGCATGTGGAGAGTTGCGCGATGTGGAGTATCGTTCAAAGTTTTTGCGCAGTTTAAATAAGATGTTCAAACTGTTTGTGGTGCGTATGTACTAAATAGAGGTAGCAGAAGCAAAGTACAAAGGTAAGATGTTATGGACGTGGGAAAAGCACAAAAAGAGGTTGCCGAGGAAGATTAAATCTCTCTAATTAACTGCATCGCTGGGTCGGCTAATCTCTTTCCGATCAGTTAATCGCCTAGATGATTGAATGCTCTCTCTTGGGATAGAAGATAAAAGTGTAATAAGAATGGAAACGGTAGGCAAGATTAGATAAGATCACCCTATTTTGAACTGGTGTCACTTCTTTGTTTGAGTGAACGCAGTCGATTTTACTGTTTCCTTGGGTAGGATAGTGTTCAAATTGATTCAGTAGGTTTTCCGCAAACAGCCAAAGCAGTGGATGATTTTGTGATATTAAACTGTGCCAGTTTGATAAAGACTGTTTAAGGTCTCCCACAACGCTGTATTGATCGGAAGGTTGAGAAAAAAGAGTGGACATAATTTGGGCCCCGTGAGTATCGTCTATTATTGAGAGTTTTAGTGGTCTATAGGCAACGCAAACATATATGCTTTGATCTAGAATCATTAGTTGAAATTGAAAGAATTCCAGTCCCAGTGAGATAGATGTAGTCAAACGTTTTGGTATGAGATAGGATTGGACATAGGCAGCCAGCCCACCCCCTCGGCCAGTAGCACTGTCGCTTCGATAAAAGTATAACCGTTGGTGAGGAAATGATCATCGCAGTTTATGGCAGGAGACAGCACCGATTCAACAAGTAATAACATATCGAGCTCGTTTTAGGATAGAATTGCACGCAGTTGTTTGATTTTGGGTGTGAGTTATCTGCAATTGATAAGAATTGCAGAGTCATCCATGGGAAAGAAGCTTAAGTGGAGGTAAAGCGTGCTAATAAGGGTTATTAAACGCATGCTGACGAGAATGGAGCAGTCAATCTAGACTTTTTAGTCCACTTTTGTCAGGCAGGCTTGGGAGTTGAGGATTTTGGAAACAGGTCGAATTCGGGTTCATAGGGATTGAAGGGCTGGAATGATGCAGCGTTGCGTGAGTAGAGGTAGACGAAACCTGAAAAGGAAATGTGTCTTTACTGTTTTGGGTAGTATTGGTAAGGTTGGAAGCGGAGGAGATTGTAAAGGATAAATTGGTAACCCACGAAGACATGGGGCTCTTACATTTGGATGGTTTCTGGACCACTGCACTGGTTGTGATACTGGCTGGACTTAAGGCTTTTGGACTTGCGTTGAAGACTGAAAGAAGGGGTCCGTTGCTGGGAGTTTTGATGCGGCGGGGACGACCACGACGACGCGGTATACCTTGGATTTGTTAAATTGCTTTTAAGGACTCGCTGTAAGTGCAAGTTATTATAGAGAGCCCTTCAAATCCGTAGGTGCTCAGAATTATTGGGCCGGAAGAAAGAGCGTCATCGAGAATTCCTCCAATTAAATATCGGCCTATGTTAGGATTACTTCATCCAGAGTAAGCGGCTCTAGTTTCAAAGAGGTTATAGGGACTGGCGACGAGCATCATGCTTATTCAGTTTTGCGCTGTTACGATGTGCAATTTCGCTCTAATTTGACGTTGCCGGTCGATATTAAGGGTGTTCTATACTTCCGCAGTTCAAGCTCATCTTTGGGCAGTCTTTTGTGAGACGAAAGCACAAAATACTGACATTTCGTTATATCTAAAGCCAGATCATCATTTGAGAATGGAGAGATAGGGGACCAGAGAAATAGGTTTCGTTTGTTGTGATTGCGTAAAGCAACCTCTACATTAAGAAAAGGTTCGGCCTGAGGTAACACGTGTGGCAACAAGTTGGAAATAGAGAGGTTTCAGATAAGGCTTCAAGCAAACCCTTGACATCTGCTATTTGTTGATGGAGATCAGTGAGATTGAACTATAATTTCTGAGTTATGCAAACGGTGCTAGAAGTTGATGGGAAAATCTGGTTTATGACACTGGAATTTGGTAAAAATTTAGATATATTTGAATGTCAGGCGAGAAAAAATACTTATAGAAAATTTTTGATTAAATAAAAACGAATATATATATATATATATGTAAATTTCAAGTGTAGAAAGCTTCACATTGATGAGATCAGATGATAAATCTAAAAATTCTAAAAATGAAAACAGAATCCCTATCTCAGTTCAAAATGATAGAAATCCAGGAACCAGATCAATCTGGCTGTTGCGCTTTATCTGATATTTTAAGAGACTTTATTTTTTTCTAAGAAAATATCTTCCTTTAAATGTTGTCTTTGGTGACGAAAGGAAAATCAGTCATTTAGATATTGAGTTTTTGAAACAAAAATTGAAATAAAAACTTATATCTCATAAGTATGCATGTCATCCACGTTGAGCTGAATCAGTTGTGATTTATTGATAAAACGGCTTTCTGGCACGAGGTATTTGTAAGGAGGTGCCAGATTCTTGGTAAGGCAAGGTACGAATCGAGAATAGTAGTTCATCTTGCCCAAGAACTAATGTGTGATGTGAGAAAGCTAAGTCGAATTTTCATACGAGTATTGTAAACAATGTTGCAAAGTAAATTAAAACTCACTGTTGGTCAAAATTGACCGTGCTCGAGACGGAAACAAAATAAAGTATTGTCAACACCAGTTAATATCTAGGAACAAAAGCAAAGTCATAATAAACACAATAAATAAATCCAGAATGTCTTAGCAGAACATTTAGTGCTTATGTATAAATGGTTAAAAACACACAAAATATAAATCCAGAATCTCTTAGCAAATCTGTTACAGTTTTCGTATAAACAATGAAAAACACAAAATATTAATCCAGAATTTCTCAGCAGAACTGTTACAGTTTTCGTAGAGACGATTGAAAAACACACAAAATATATAAATCCTGGCTTTGAGCGTTAAATCACATAAATCCACTGCATGTTACCGGCGAATTTCGCGCGGGTCTGAATTATTATTAAACAAAATCATATTTACAAATAAATTGCAGTTCAAGAAATCTCAAATAAAACTGCTTGAAACTAACAGAGATTGTTTATAAAATCACTGTTAACAGAATGATTCTCTAAACCCAGAATTCGTCTATGTGACCCGAAGGAAACCCGGATCTGATGAAATTGATACTCGTTGAGTTGTAACACGGAGCCGTGCGTTACATTATTACCTATTTTTAACAATTTGATATTTTGCTATTTATTGAAAACCACAAAATTATTAAATACCTACTTATATCATACATATCTAGTGTTATATTATGTTTAGAGAAGTCAATATTTTTGAGTCTGTAGAAGATCCAATCTTTTAGTTAATCAGAACCCCATAGACGCCAAGTCGGATTCAGTCATAGTACACCTATATGAGTCTGATAAATTGGTTTTCCTTTCCACATATATTAAGTTCATGGCCACAATAGCCTGTGTTAATTTGTCAGTGTCCTCCAACTTAAGATTAGCTTCCATGTTGATCAAACTGAAATATATATTTGATTAATTTAGTAATAGGCAAAGGACTGTGTACTTCTTACGTAAAATATAACAAATATTTTTTCCAAATTATCATTGTTATTGTTATCAGATGGATGCCTATATGGTGTCTATAACTCCCCATATTTGAATTAACCAAATTTTATTTTTGGACATTTAAAACTATCGATGGTTTCTTAAACAAAGATATGTTTTTAAAAATGTTGGATTTTTGGAATGTTATTCGTTCCATTTGTCGAAATTTAAACTTCGTCTTTATTGAATTTAACAGTGATTAATTTTTTATTGTCTTCGTGAGGTACACTCTTTATTCGTTTTGCTAGAGCCATATATTTTTTCTTCTATTTGATACCTCCACTGCTAGCTTCGATAATAAAATTTTGAATTTGCCACACAGTACTTTCTAATTGATATCTCAGTAAGGATCTCAAATTTGTCAGAGTAAATTGATTGGGTTCTCTGTTATTAAGGTCTTGTAACCGTTTTTGCGGCATTCGTTGTGACCGTGGACATTTTCCCTCTGCTTTAATTAATAATGTGTAATAATTATTATTTTGATTTAATGGATAACAGCATTAAGTGTGAGGATGCAGAGCAGTCATCCAAACGAATAAGAAAAGTTGGTCCAATGGAAAGTGCTGAAAGGAATGTGGGATTAAGTTGTTCTATATTTGGTAATGGTTCTAATTTTATTGGAAACACGAATTTGGAATCACAGGAACTATCTTGTGGAATTGACCAAATGACTTCTCCAAAATATGGCGACCGCGCTAGGATTTAATATGTGGAAAGGTCTAAAAAATGCGAATATCGTACCAGCCGCAGCAATATTGATAGCAATATAAATCGCATTACGTACACACGAGACAACTACCCTGATTAGGTTTGACGACGTGAAAAATTTTTTTCAAAGTAAAAAGGATTATCTACCAAACAAAAATATCTGTCTCTGCCTTCTGATCGTTGCCAGTAAACGTTAAGAGAATCTTGTTCAGATTTATTAAATGCGTCATGGCTATTGAACCATATAATTCATTTGAGATTTTGGTGGAAGAGTTTCAAAAATTTATCAACCACAAAGAACAACAAATTTCTGATTGAATATGGCAGGAAAAATTGGAAGCCAATAGAATTCCAATAATGGTAAACGTTATCAAAGTATTTTCAGTAAATTTTGGTAGAAATTAAAGTTTGGGTTGAATATTCTGGTCGCTAAAATAAAAAACAACATTGTAAACGCCCCGGCTTCAAGTAAATGCCGTACGACGTTACAAACTCGGTTAAGGTGCTCTAAATAGAGATTAGTTATTGATATGGGGGTCCTTAAGAGGGCCGGGTAATGCGTTCGCCTGAAGTCTTCAGAGTTGAAGATGTCCTAGAGCCTTGGGTGGACTCTGGTTGAGTTTTCGCTCCCGTGGTTGAGCTGTGATCGCGTTGTGGATGGTGTCCTGCAGGTCCTGCACTCAATTGGCTCGTCTCTCCGGTATCCCGCAACAAGATGAGTAGGTATTGACAGCCGACAGAGCGCACACGTATTGACAGCCGACAGAACGCACACGCGTGAAGCAGGTAGAAGGCAAATGCCACAACTGACTTGCATGGTAAATTACCGTGCTTAAATAGCATGCAATATGTGTACTTGCATACTATTGGTTAAACGTGGTTAGACGTGGTTAAACGGCAATTTGCTTTTTTCTCATTGGTGCAACGTAAATAAATTTGAATTTAATTTACGCAATATGTCGGCGATTGATTTGTGTCGTTACAACACTTTCCTCTCTGAAAAAAAGAAAAAAATATTCCTC